>JASANB010002438.1:0-87441 GCA_030248155.1 Sabatieria punctata | reverse complement strand
AGAATAGAACTGAAAAGTCTCCTATTCTGAAATAGCTTGAGTCCCCTATAGTAGAATAGAACTGAAAAGTCCCCTATTTTGAAATAGCTTGAGTCCCCTATAGTAGAATAGAATTGAAAAGTCCCCGATTCTGAAATAGCTTGAGTCCCCTATATTAGAATAGGGTAAATGTATAGTTTCCGGGCGTAAAATCAGGAACCGGCCCCAGATTAAAATTAATACTTTTAATGATCATAACTTATTATAAATTAACAAGTTTTATCGATAAATATCGATTATCGATTATTTTTTTGGCAAAATTCCAAAATCGTCCAAAATGGTCATGTTACATATCATTTGAAAGCCCTTCGCCTGACGAGTCTAATGATCACTAAATCAGCATAGGGCACGCACCGGGAGGCCTGTTTTGCCAAATATAAAAGTACCCCTAGAGACGCATCACTATAGGCACGCTCCGGAGGGCCTGGTTTAAAAACATAAAAGTACCCCTAGGGGACGCATTGGTATAGGGCACGCTCCAGAGACCCTGTTTTAAAAACATAAAAGTACCCCCTAGGGACGCATCAGTATAAGGCACGCTCCGGAGGGCCTGTTTTAAAAACATAAAAGTACCCCTAGGGGACGCATTGGTATAAGACGCTTCGAGGGGCCTGTTTTGAAAACATAAAAGTACCCCTCGGGGACGCGTCAGTCTCGTGATAAGTACACCTAGGGGACGCATCAGTCTAGTGAGGCATCCCCCTCGGGGTATTTTTATATTTGGAAAACAGGCCCTCTAGAGTGTGCCTATACTGATGCGTCCCCTAGGGGTACTTTTATATTTGGCAAAACAGGCCCCCGGGGGCGTGCCCTATGCTGATGTAGTGATCATTAGACTCGTCAGATGAAGGGCTTTCAAATGATATATAACATGACCATTTTAGACGATTTTGAAATTTTGGAATTTTGCCAAAAAAATAATCGATAATCGATATTAATCGATGAAACTTGTTAATTTATAATTAGTTATGATCATTAAAAGTATTTATTTCAATCTGGGGTCGGTTCCTGATTTTACGCCCGGAAACTATACATTTACCTAGAATAGAACTGAAAAGTCCCCTATTCTGAAATAGCTTGAGTCCCCTATAGTAGAATAGAACTGAAAAGTCCCCTATTTTGAAATAGCTTGAGTCCCCTATAGTAGAATAGAATTGAAAAGTCCCCGATTCTGAAATAGCTTGAGTCCCCTATAGTAGAATAGAACTGAAAAGTCTCCTATTCTGAAATAGCTTGAGTCCCCTATATTAGAATAGAACTGAAAAGTCCCCTATTCTGAAATAGCTTGAGTCCCCTATAGTAGAATAGAACTGAAAAGTCCCCTATTCTGAAATAGCTTGAGTCCCCTGTAGTAGAATAGAACTGAAAAGTCCCCTATTCTGAAATAGCTTGAGTCCCCTATAGTAGAATAGAACTGAAAAGTCCCCTATTCTGAAATAGCTTGAGTCCCCTATAGTAGAATAGAACTGAAAAGTCCCCTATTTTGAAATAGCTTGAGTCCCCTATAGTAGAATAGAATTGAAAAGTCCCCGATTCTGAAATAGCTTGAGTCCCCTATAGTAGAATAGAACTGAAAAGTCTCCTATTCTGAAATAGCTTGAGTCCCCTATATTAGAATAGAACTGAAAAGTCCCCTATTCTGAAATAGCTTGAGTCCCCTATAGTAGAATAGAACTGAAAAGTCCCCTATTCTGAAATAGCTTGAGTCCGCTATAGTAGAATAGAACCGAAAAGTCCCCTATTCTGAAATAGCTTGAGTCCCCTATAGTAGAATAGAACTGAAAAGTCTCCTATTCTGAAATAGCTTGAGTCCCCTATATTAGAATAGAACTGAAAAGTCCCCTATTCTGAAATAGCTTGAGTCCCCTATAGTAGAATAGAACTGAAAAGTCCCCTATTCTGAAATAGCTTGAGTCCCCTATAGTAGAATAGAACTGAAAAGTCCCCTATTCTGAAATAGCTTGAGTCCCCTATATTAGAATAGAACTGAAAAGTCCCCTATTCTGAAATAGCTTGAGTCCCCTATAGTAGAATAGAACTGAAAAGTCCCCTATTCTGAAATAGCTTGAGTCCCCTATAGTAGAATAGAATTGAAAAGTCCCCGATTCTGAAATAGCTTGAGTCCCCTATAGTAGAATAGAACTGAAAAGTCCCCTATTCTGAAATAGCTTGAGTCCCCTGTAGTAGAATAGAACTGAAAAGTCCCCTATTCTGAAATAGCTTGAGTCCCCTATAGTAGAATAGAACTGAAAAGTCCCCTATTCTGAAATAGCTTGAGTCCCCTATAGTAGAAAAGCGCTAATTAATGTTTTGTACGATGCGGGCGCCGATTTAAAACAGGTACGAAACGGAATTTGGCGGTGGGCGCCGAATCTGTTCGGATGCGTTGAGTCCCCTAAAGTAGAATAGGTCTTGAGTCCCCTATACTCTAATAGTTGCTTGAGTCCCCTAAACCATGAAAATCACCGTGAAATGGGATAGTGCCGTCCCAACTACACTCTACCCGATCTACACACTAGATATTCCCAATAATATATAACTACGACCTCGTCAATCACTCATCAATGTAGAGACTACTTCATCAATAGAGTACACAATCCAACCACAATCAAACCCTCAAGTACAACCTCGGTCACCTATATAGTACACATTCTGAACAGTGTACAGTCACCCCCTGATCGGTCAGACTTCAACGTAACGTCCTCGAGTCCTTTTCTGCTAATTTTATTTTTTAACCTAGCCTTGCTGCGATTCCTCTTGTTTCCATTGCCAGGGGGAGGGAGAGAGTGGTAGCGCCCTCGAGTTTTTTGTGGTCGTTGTATTTTTAGCCTAGTCTTGCTGCCGTTGCTTTTCTTTCAGTTGGGGGGAGGGGGTGAATTTCCGGACCTTTTCGTGTCGATTTTAATGTGGGAACACGTTCCGAACATTTCATTGGTGAGGGATATTAGTGTGGAAAAACTCGACGGGACCTCGCGGATGGAACATCCGCAACTTTGCATGGAATTTACCTACCGTGTGATAAATATTGCTGAATATTGAGATCGAGATAGACAGACAGGAAGCCCCTTTTGAGCGTTATGCGCACTTCTCGCCGCGCACGCTAACGCCATCAGGTAATCCTGGTCAATAAAAGGCGCGCAGTTTAATCGGCCGGGTGTCAGTCAGTGAGTGAAAGGAGTTGACTTAACCCCTCTGACCTTAACACCTTAACACGAAAACGTGCTAGGCAATGAATGCTATAAACCATACAAGGGCCGGAAAGATCTGGAGGCCAGGGCCTATGGGACCGACCTTCTTTCAAGTCGACAGCCTTCTTCAAAGCATTTGGTTGGTCACCGGAGAGTTGGACAACAATAAGTACACAAACAAACAAACTCGCAAATGCAAACATGACTACAGACAACTAAACGTACGCCTTATTTTATGGAATTTGATTAATCTAGTTTCTACTGTACTGCTTGACAATGTTGCGTGTGTTGTTATTTGGCTTTGGTCTATTTGGGGCTTTTTTGATGGCAGATGTGCATGCGAGAAAAATTCACAAGAAACGTAAGGAAACGACGCAGTGCCATCCATGCTTTATGTTTTATAAATCCATGTGATTTAGGGTGTGGTAAGTATGACAAGTGCCTAGAGCCCAATCAAAAAGGTCCGCTGCTTTGCAAATGCAAGAAGTACGAAGAGTGCACCCGTAAACTGTTTGACGGATTCTACTGCCAAGACAAACCCGAGGATGACTCAAAAAGAGGTAAACTGAATTGTTTCAGAAGCGGATTCGACTGAACCAGCCTATATGCTGTGTTTTCAGTGTGCGAATTACACGATCTATGTTATTTGGTGAACGAGCAAGAATATCCGTGTAGGTGCTATAAGGGGTGGGAGTGCAGAGAGAGTGAGTACATCCCAAACCAGTTCCGCTGTAAACCGATCGAGGACGACGACGATGAAGATGAAGACGCTAAAGAGCTGTGAACTACTGTGGAGTATTTCATGTGTTTTTGTATTTCCTTGGTGATCGTACTGTACAATGTGATGACAGAAAATACGTACATATGTGCACCATTCGTTTAGTGTGTTTTATTTGCGGCTGCTATGATAGTTTTTCTTAATTGTGATGCTCGATTGAATTAATTAGATGACGAACTCATTTCGCAATTTCGGTCAAACTTTCCGAAAAATCCAGACGAAGGGTGCAATGCAAGCTAGGCTTGCGTTCAAGGATATAAGTGGGCTTTAGGAAAACAAGCTTTTCAAAAGGCAGTTTCTAAATTCCATGAAAAAACATACAGTAGCCATGCAATCAATTGTGAGTGAGCTAATTTGGGATCTTTTGGTTGACCACCTCTTATCTTGCTGTGAGAAAAATCTTAACCTTGTTTATTTTGTGTGTATTGCGGTAGAGAGATGGCGTTTGGTGTGTTGTGTGTGTTGGTGGTGGTGTTGAGTGGCGGCCAGGCAATCAACCGTAGTGGCGTGCCGAAGGCTCCGCTGCTGTTCGGAGGTTCGCAGGAGTCTGGTGCCTTGGCCAGTAAGAACTGGTGGGGGGACGAGTCGCCAGTGGAGATCAGCGAAGAGATGGTGCGTCTGGCCAGAGAGGCCGGAATGCCGGCCGAAGAAGAGGCCAAGTTGCGAGCGATGGGAGTGGTGATGAAAGTGGCGCCAGCTGAATTGAGCAACCGCTGGAAACGACTGGCTGGAGACAGAGCTGAAGGAATGCCGCAACTGGATCAAGTGCCGATGCTGGTCAGTCGCAGACTGATGGAGAAAGCGCTCAGCGACGGCGTCATCACCAAACGAGATGCGGCTGTGATGGAAAAAGCCGGCATGGTCAAAGAAACGCCTGCTAAGTTGCCTCGCTTCCTGCGAGACATCAACCTCAGCCAGATTCCCTACGCCGCCGGTTTCTGAGCGAACGAATCACCGAAAAGTATCCACTGTCACATGACTTCTCTGTGATTGTAAAACCGTTAATTTCATATTTGTTTCTGACGTGCGACGTAAAAGTATAACAAGAATATGGTTAGAAAATGCTTGATTTGATGGTGAAAGTACGTGTGCGTGTCCTCAGTATCTACATTGTATAGTCGGTAGAGCCGTACATGTACTTGGGGGTTTGGGTGGTTACCCCCGCCTGGAAAGGCCAATCCCCCTCACCCCTCCCGAGACAGGTTAAGGGACCCCCCGACCCAAAAATACAAGCACTAGTAGTAGTGGCTCCCGTGGCTCCAGTACTAACAAACTGGCTCAGAAATCACTAATTCTTGCCTAAAATTCGCTTGAAAAGCCTTTGGAAACCGAATTTCGCGTTTCCACAGCTGATATTTAAGAGAAATCGGTGTTTTTGGAAGCCCTTTTTGTCATTTTTTGCTTGTTTTTAGCTCTAAAACGCTATTTGGCAGCTTAAAATTTCGCAACCGCTTTTATGCGCTATCCGTAGTACGTATCGCCCTTCTTTGACTGTGCCCAGAGTCCTTCTTTGACTGTGCCCAGACTGTGCCTGGTCCTGCATGCTTATGGGTTGACGGGTAGAGCTCCCTGAGCATCGTTTTTGCTCAGACCGCTCCTAACGTCGTGCACCAGGGTTTTCTCCTCCAATGCGTTTAGTGCAATGGCAGATCTGCAGTAGTTGGTTCGAATTGACCTGCTTTCGGCGGCCATGGTTGGGCTTTTGCGTCCTTTTGGTTTCAGTGAGACTGGTTTCAAACTTACAAACAATGCCGGGGTCACCGTGACACACGGGATAGCGTAAACTAGCAATAACAACTTGATACAAGATACCTAGGGCCCGACCGGATACAAATTTCTACCGGATCCGGATCCGGATCCGGATACACCCATATCCGGCCGGATCCGGATCCGGATATGCCGGATATCATTGATCAACTTAAAATTTTTTAGAATGCAATAAACCACGTATATACATTTCTTTGTTCTATAACAGTTGATTCAAAACATCAAATAATTGTAGTTCAAACTATGGTTGGATGATATCGGGGTTTTTGCGATGCATGTGATATTGCATACGAATATATGCATGCAATTTCTAGTGCATATTGATATTGCATATATCATATGCTTGCAAAAATGAGATACATTTGTATGTACATATTTTTTGCATATTTGCATATTTTATCACCGCGGCTAGAAATTGATAACTGGACGCTTTCCAAGCATTTTCGAGTTTGGTCGGAATGTCTATGCAATCTTTAGCGTTTATTAGGCATACCTATTTACAGATACAGACCTCATCTGGAAAAAGCAGAAGGGGAAACACAGTTTGGCATGAAAGTTCAGCTCATTTCGTAATTTTTAGATAAAAATGGTTGACATCACAGCCTTTTGGCTAAATTATTGTTTGCATGTTCAAATTTGTTCTCTCTAATGTGATGTGGTATACTTATTATTTTTGTTAAGAGAAGAGTTTGTTGTCAATTTTGAACGTAAATATTTCAAGAACCCTTCATCGAATCTTTGCCAAATTTTGCAAGTTAACCAATCTTTATATGGACTTAAGAACCTTGCGGCCTAAACCACTACACCAACTGTGCCGGCACGCAAGTTATACCTGTTAAACAACAACATTTCTACATTTTCGGGCTTCAGAGTTAAGTTACTTTCTCTCAGAGAGCACGGAACACACATCGCCAATTTGACATAACGCGCGTCCGTGTCAATGTTAGCAGAAATGATAGAGAGGAGAGAGGAGCGATCGCCTTCCGAAATCGAGCCAGCAGTCTTAAATGTTTGCTCGCTAGCTACCGTACCGATAGGAGCAATCAAATACTTCCTGGCAAGCTGCAAAACTGTTTTTAGAACCATACAACTGCGCAAATTTCTATCAAACATTCAGTCGAATGCAATATTTTTGTTCAAAATACGTAAAAAATCACGTTTTCTCATCTGTGACTGATATCCGGCATATCCGGCAGGTAATATCCGGATCCGGTACCGGATCCGGATATGGCCATATCCGGCCGGATCCGGATCCGGATCCGGATATCCGGTCGGGCCCTAGATACCAGTCTTTGATGCATACAAAAAGTCCTTATGCAGGTCCACAACGCGTGCGATGCGCTTTATGCAAATTTACGTCGCAGTTGCTAACATTGATAGTATCGGTTCCGCGCAGTACAGCATCGGCGGGCGACGTGAAGCGGAGGAACTTTTTGGCATGCGTGCGTGGACATGGAGGGTGTTTGTTGCTGTTGACCAGTGGCGCACCCAGAAATTTTGCAAAGGGAGGGTGTAAAATTTTAGAGAAAATTTTAAATCGTTAGCTTTCACAAACGGACTTAAAGAACGCCTTATGAATTAGGTAGATAGTTGATGATTTCTGATTTGAAGAGGGCTGTCCAATCAGAAGAGAAAAATTACCGGCGTCCCCGGCGTATCTACGCTTCTGCTGCTGACGGATTTGGACTGTGTCGCGATGCATTCGTTGAGTGTGACCTTAGAGAGTGTTCATTTCGGCTACTTTCTGCGAGGTCACGCAGGAATGAAACTTCGCGAAGAGACCGAAAACAAATACAACGTTAGGATCGAGGTGATTTGAATTGTTATTATTATGCAGTCCGCTGCTGCAAGCGGTTTGCCACGGTTTGGTTTCAAAAAAATAATTAAAGAGAACGTATGGCTAATGATTTTATTTCGAAGTTAAGAGCTGGATCATTGAGCGGTGGGTCGCTATAGATATGCGTGCTCGTGTGTTGTTCAAATGAGTTTTAGTTGCCTCCAGACGGTGACGAGATGACTATAGATGGCGAGCAGATGAATTGCGAGAAAGCTAAACAAGCGCTAATTCAAGGATGGTACGAAGACGACTTTATGCGGTAAGTACGTTTACATTATTGCACAGGAGGTGGTGAGCTGTGAATGAAGGGCAAATAATTTTGTTGAAGAGCGGTAGAATTGGTTCACCTCAATGAAGCCATGCCTCATCGCAAATTTTTCCGGGTTCCTGAAAAGTTAGTCTCCAGTTTGATTGGTCACTATGGACGCAGAATAGCAAACCTCGAAGCCAAAAGTCAAGCGTGGATTAAGGTGATTGATGCTTGGGGCTTATATACAGTACCTCTCGTCCACATTGTTCGCCGGCCGCCTCTGCCGTCCACCTCCCCTTGCCTGAAATTTTGGCGACTTTTTAGGAAAACGGACAGTTTTATAACAAATTACGACTTTTTTTGCTGAATCGGTCTACCTCCTCTTTGGGTACACAGTACCCCCTCCAGTTTTTTTGATAAATACTGAAGAGTATACATGTACTACGGAATTGCTGAAAGGTCAAACCACTCTCACACCCCCGAGACAAAAATAGGGACCCCCTTCCTGGCCAAAGATACAAGTGCTGATACGACTCCGGTCTTACATGTGCGTGTGTGGTCCCAGAGGAATAAAAAATAAAACTGTACTTATTGCATCCAGAAGCTGTTAGGAACCCTCTTCATGCGTTTTGACTGTTGGAAGTATTACGACAGAGGATCAGTTATTACATGCACTTGTCTAAATTGTTCCCCTGTTTCTTTTGTTTATTGTACTGCGTTTACATTTTGTTCGTGTTGTGTGTTTCTTTGTAAAAGCTACTCATCTAGTTCTCTCAGTGCTTCGCTGATTCACTAAGTCCTATGATCCATAACCTCAATTGGTTATGGGCCCAGAAGATCAGTGAAGCGTTTCAAGTGTCATCAGATCCACACAGTTGTCATAGCAAGTCAACATTGGAATCAACTCCATTACAATATGATAAAAAGAAGTGCTAAGATGTCTGGGGATCGCCCCAACAGTTTTGGATGAATGTAATCGGGTACATTGGAAGAAAGTGATACAAGGCTGGAAGTCAAAAGGTGTTTGGAGAGTGGTTAATTGTTCAGATGCAGGGCCGACTGCAGCAACAGATGCAGAGATAAAAAATGGATTCCAAGAAGCAGTTCAAAGCTGTCGGGATCGTGCTACCTCCCATTTCTGCTAAGCTCTCACTCATCTCGTGCCATCTGATCCACTTGATCCTCACATCATTTGGCAATGGTGTTGTAACATTTTGAATCAAGAAATCAGTATAACGTTCTGTTGATGGAATCCAAACTGGCTCAAATGTTCCTGTCTTCTAAAGATGACCCAAGTCCATGGTTCAAGAAGCAAATCGAGCTGTGCGAACTAGTTAAGTCGGATGTGTGCGGTCCAATTACTCCTAAAAGCCTAAGTGGACACCACTACATTTTGATCTTCATTGACAACTACACTCGTTTTGTATGGGTGCGAATTATATGTCAGAAGTGAGATGCGTTCAAAAAATTCAAGTCTTTGATGGCTCAATTCGACAGGAGCACCGGCAAAGAGCTCAAATGTTTGTGTTCAAACAGAGGAGCAGAGTACTACATGTCAAAAGAGTTTCGAAACAACCTAAAGAATAGAGGAATTTATGAGCTAGCGACAGTAGACTGAAAGCCTCAGATGGTGTTACAGAAAGGATGAACAGAACTTTGTTTGAAAAATCCTGTGCCATGTTACAAGCAGCAAAAATAGAATCAGAGTTTTGGGCAAACTCGGTTTCCAAAGGCTTTTCAACCGAATTTTAAGCTAAAAATTTGTTGTTTCTGAGCTTTGTTAGTACTGGGGCTGCTACTAGTACAGGGTGTCTCAAAAAAACGATCACATTTCTTTTTACTGCCATTTCCGCAAATTTTGACCAAATAGGCTGAAATTTGGACCGTAGGTGCCAAAATTCGGGGAATTTTATGTGTTAAAGTTTGGTGCACTAGGCTTGACTCATTCCCGAGAAATTTCAAAAAAAGTGAAATTTGGTAATTTCAATAGTGAAATCACCGAGAAAATGATCACATTTCTTTTTACTGCCATTTCTGCAAATTTTGATCAAATAGGCTGCAATTTGGACCATAGGTGCCTAAATTCGGGGAATTTTATGTGTTAAAGTTTGGTGCACTAGGCTGACTCATTCCCGAGAATTTAAAAAAAAGTGAAATTTGGTAATTTCAATAGTGAAAGCCGGTCACCGAAAAATGGAAACATTTCTTTTGACTGTATCTTTCCTAATTTCTGTCGGAATTGGATGAAATTTGGAGTGTAAACGCAGAAATTCAGGGTAATTCGTGTGTAAAAAGTTGACGCATGAACTCCAACGCTATCGTTAGAGTTTAGGCGATAATGTAATGTGACATTTTGTGGTGACCGGCTTTCACTATTGAAATTACCAAATTTCACTTTTTTCGAAATTTTTCGGGAATGAGTCAAGCCTAGTGCACCAAACTTTAACACAAAATTCCCCGAATCTAGGCACCTATGGTCCAAATTTCAGCCTATTTGGTCAAAATTTGCGGAAATGGCAGTGAAAAGAAATGTGATCATTTTTTCGGTGACCGGCTTTCACTATTGAAATTACCAAATTTCACTTTTTTTGAATTTTCTCGTGAATGAGTCAAGCCTAGTGCTCCAAACTTTAGCACATAAAATTCCCCGAATTTTGGCACCTTTGGTCCAAATTTCAGCCTATTTGGTCAAAATTTGCGGAAATGGCAGTAAAAAGAAATGTGATCATTTTTTTGAGACACCCTGTACGTAGTTGCATTTTTGGGTCGGGGTGAGGGGAGTTTGGCCTTTATAGCTAGGGGTAACTCCCCGAACCCCTAATACATGTATGAATCACAGGTAAAACACGTGTATGTACTCTATCACACATAATTACGCATGACAGCAACTAAACCCCATGGTCCAGGCAACTACATGTACGCCCTGAACAGTTTTTGTCGAAAACTTGGTTAGTGAAAGAAATTGAATTTTTGGACCCCCTGCTGGGGAGACCCCCTGGGCCCAATCCTGTGACGGAATCCCCTAGACCCAATCCGGCCTGAAGGTATTGCATGCATGCTGAAGAATTATCATGTACATATGGTGTGTTGGCTTAGATCGACTGTACCGGTCATGTGGCTGTTTTCGCAGAGGAGGAGTGTCACTGTCAGAAAGCGTTGGCACAAATACAAGATTGGGTGCGCCGCGAGCTCAACGAGCGTAATTGGACTGTCGAGTTGGAGTCTGACTGCGTCACAAATCGTACGTCCGCTCTCAATCTAACATTGTACGCACATATTATGTAGGACAATGGATTGTTTAAGCGCAGGAAGAGACTTCCTACTCATCTGGAGACGGTCCTTGTTTGGTGACGTTTATGGTGCCAGCTAGAGCAGCCGCACTTATAATCGGTCAGCTTTTGCGTTTTTTGTTTCTTGCGCTTCTAGTCACACACTTAAGAGATCGGTCTCTGGACCGATCGACCCTTGGTACTGAAAGTTGAAATTTTGATTTCACCGATTCCACCGAAATTTGGTGTGATAGTAGCACCTGATGACTTTTACCAGGGACCTGCAAAGATTAGTTCGATTCAATGCTCCAGAGTGGAGTTAAGCGCTTCGGAAATTTTCGCTCCTTAACTATGAGACGAAAAAAATTGGAACCGATTTTCTACGCTTTGGTCCATGTTGTGAGCTGCTATTTGGGGATTATATTACCTATTTATATGTCTCTGAAACGCACTAGTTAAATCTAAAATCTTCGGAAAAAATTATTTTTTCGAACCTCTTTTACCCGCAGAACCCCCAAAATAGCCCCCTGAGCGCAGTTTTTTATTGCATAACTTTGTAGCGCTATTCTGCTTTTACTGGTATAGTCATATTTGGCATCTACGATATGGAACAAGGTAATTTTTCGAATAAAAAATTTTATCCAAACACAAAACTGTACCAAAAAACCGGAATTGCAGCCATAAATACAGTGTATGTGACCATGCTCACTTGGCGTGTAGATTTGGAATCTATGCTAGGCTACGATACTCGGTTTTGATTTACTGGATGCTAAAGTCTAAAATTGGTAAAAAAGTTGAACATCGAGTTGAATTGCTTTGTGGGCAGTGTAAGTCATACGACATCAAACTCTGTCCGCTTGAGACGGAGTTATGACATGAACTGATAGCCGAGAAAATCGGTTCCAATTTTTTCGTCCCTTAGTAACGTTAGTGTTGCGTCTTTGGCTCAGTGGTTAGCTCGCTGCTTTCAGTCACGGCGGCCCCTGCGTCATATACCGGTTGTAGTGGGTTCGAAGCCAGTCTGACTGGATTTAGACGACGCAAAGCCCAATGCAGGCCACCGAAAGCCAGTGATGGCAAGTAGATAAATGGGCACCACCGTCGGATCGGAAGCTAAAAGGGAGTCTGTGCGCAAGTCCGGTCCCCGGGCCACAGAATGCTTCGGCACTCCTCTCGCAAAACCGAGCCAGGTTGTGTCAGGGCCATCCGCAACGCCTCACCGCATGAAAGTGCAACTAGGCATGCGAGTTCTTTAGCTTATAGTTGTGGAGAGCAAATTTCCGGAGCGTCTTTCAATAATAGATTTCATCACTGATATAGCTTACGTAGTACCGGTGTTGTACTGTACATACTGTATATGCGGTTGTTATTTTATGCAGGTCGTAAAGGACAGAACGTGGCGGAGTTTGAGAAGCTCCACCGGTGTATGGTTGATCTGAGAACGGCCGAAGAAGACTCGCGAGGACTGGTGCCAGTGGATGTGGTTGCCAAGACACTGAAAGTGGCCATCGATGCCAAGGATGGAATTCTGCGTTTCCTCGACCGCTACTTCCCCAATCGCAGTTGGCCTGACAAAGTGCATGTGAAAGGTGCCCCTTGCGCCACAGGTTCAGTTCTTCACCTCAGCTAACTCGCAGATTGATCGGTACGTACGTACGTAGGTCACGAGCACATAGACAGAGTGGGACGCGGAGGAGTGCACAGAGTCACCTTCTCAGTACCGGAGGAGAACGCACCGCGTCTGATCGGAACGCGTGGTCTCAACAAGAAAAGGCTGGAAGAGAGAACCAACTGCGTGCTGATCGTTAGTGGTGACTAAGCTAAAATTCCTACCACAACCGTTTCTGTTTGCAGTTGCGCACCGAGGAGCGACGTAACGGCATGTTTCCGGTGGACGCGATCGCCCGTTCCATAGAGGAGTGCGAATTTGCGCAGGCTAAAATTCTGGCCTTTCTCGAGGAGAAGCCGTCTCAGTCGCGTGCACGGAAACAGTCGTGGCGGCCCAGCTCCTCCGTCCAACAGACCGACGACGACACTTCCTCCGACGCCCGTGTCGACAGAAATGGAAGGTACTCGTCTCAACCCTAATTCTCACCTGTCAAATGGAGCCCGTAGAGGGATGGAAGTAGAGCTGCCGGGAACGAAACGTCTGCTGTGCTTAGTATTTTCCATACATGTACTAGGTGTTTGGGTCGTTCATACATGTAACAGGTCATCCGCCGAAGGGGGAGGGGGGTTGGGGGTTCTGGCGCCGGCCGGGGGGGTCTGAGCCAAAATTTTGGGAGGGGGGTCGGGCACTAAAAACGCTCAAAAATCGAAAAAATCGCAATTTTGTGGCTAAAAATCCCCAAAAATCGCTAAGTTGGGCTGAAATACAGCTAAAAAGTGCTGTTTTGCAGGCGATTTTGCAATTTTTTGTGTCTGAAATTGTAAAAGAATCGCTAAAATTTGCTCAAAAAATTATTTGCCAGAAAAGTCGGAGGGAGGGTCGGGAAAATCGTCTCGGGGGGGGGGGGGGATCTGGCCTAAGTCGGGTGGGGGGGCAGACCCCCTGTTACATGTATGGGGTCGTTACCTCCCAGGCCGGTCCGGAGCTGTTACATGTATGGTATTTTCAGTTTAAACAGCGCTCTTTTCCTCGCCTAAAGTAAAAATTTGAAAAAAAAGCTTTTCCATTCCAACCAATCGATGTTTCTGATATTATAGTGCAAATTATTAAAAGAAAAGCCCAATTGTATGTTAGCATTTTCGATTTTTTCTGCTTAAGTTTAGTGCGAAAATTTGATTTTCGATTTTTGGCTGGCAACGATTTTTGCATTAAGCCTACATGTAGCTGCAGATCATGTGTGCAGTGTAATAGTATGATTTATCAGCAGAAGCAAGGAGAGCAGTATGTCTGAGCAGTCATCAACCGGATCTCCGGCCGTTGCCGCTGTCTACCACAGCACGCCGGTGGCTTACTCTGACTCGCTCCCGTTTGTGCCCGATGCATCTGCTACTGTTCCCTCGGAGACCGACCATTTTAACTCGTATGGCTTTATACTCTTCTTCTCCTATAAGCACACGTAGAAAAGCTTACACAGTTAGGGGTCGAATTATCAAATCAGCTTGTATGTCACGTCACGATGCATTTCGCTTTAAGCAAAACCGTATGGAATCGGTAGGATAGCGATACTATACTCGATCTCAACGTGATGAGAAATCGTTGGCTTGTACTATACTATGAAAAGATTTGCACTGTACTATATAAATAACAACCACTCGTCCTAACCTCTTTGTTAGTGTGCTCTCCCAGTAAACTCTCTTCCTTCAACGTACAAGAAGAACGGTGGTGGTTGCAGGTTGTTGGCTTCTGGCGTTGTAGAGGAGCCGATGGGCAGCTCCGATCTTGACTTGAGTGCCAACGATCTCTCGCCGACTTTGCCTGTGCCTACCAGAGCGGCCGCTGGTATAAAGATCGACTTTGAAAGAGGCTCCACTCTGGAGTGGTGAGCGGACTGTTCAGACGCCAATCAGGCCTGATGTTTTAGTGAGCTGGAAATAAACAGCAGCTTTCTGGAACGAGTGGCCCTGTCGGCTATTGAAGAAGACGACGACATGCCGGCTGGGTATCCTTACAGACCGTCTGCCCCCACTCCTGACAGGGCTCGCAAGCTCAGAGACTACGACAGCTCGGTGCCTTCCTCCAGCAACAGTCAGTGAGCTCAGTGCTCCTCTCCTAGTGGTTGTGTGAGTACATTTGTTCCTCTCTTATACGTACACTGTACCCTAGGTATTTGTAATGCAGCTTGTCTTTGTGCTGTAGTATTTAGTACAGCTTTTGTTCTGCGATAAGCATGGAAATAAGTGAATTTTTTGTTCGGCAGAGTAAACGGATGTCTTTTGCTATTAGGCTGAGAAGAGTTCAAATTTTAGTTCTGAAACGAACGGACAATAAATACAGAACAAGGTATGGCAGAAAAGAATGTACAGAACAAATGAGATACTAGACTTTGGCCAAGAGCCAACGAAACAAAGGTCCTCGGTGCACTGAGTTGATTGTTTGTGACGGCTGACCGGCAGTGAGTAAAGGTGACAGTGCCCAAACGAAAAGGAACCGTTCTCGCACCCAGAAAAGCAGTCCGTTTGACTTGAGAATTGGTAACTACGCTCAAAACTAAGGTAAGCAATGCGACCATTTCCGTTCTTCACTTCAGATTCTACCCGCTCTGCGTGCGATTAGACCGGAACATTGAACAACGCATACAGTATCCTGAAGACAATCAATTCCAAACAGACACAAGCTTAGTTACGCACTACCTCCATAACTTCTGTGAACAGATACTCATCCAGAAGCCTCACACAGCTGTTGATTCGTATTGAATGGCACTCTGGCTGCAACAGATCGGTGCAAGAAGAACAAACGACCGCCTTACTTACCCCTTCTGCTGTGCACGTGCATGCCACACAAGGCGTTATACGCTTTGTCTTCCCCAAATTGATTACCCGATGGTCGACCACACAGAATTCTGAAAGATATAAACAGTGAAGCAACAACATTCCGTACCCTCTGTAAAACATTTTACACTTGTCCCATAGCACTACCAGGTCGTGATACTGTATACATACGTAGGCTACTCATTAGAGAACAATAACAGAAATACTCAATCCCAATACTTGCTCAACTGCTAGATAAAAAACATATTTCAAAGAACGGTCCATTGTGTAATCATTGGATATACTAAGCATACATATAACAGGTCATCCACCGAAAGGGAGGGGTTGGGGGTCTGGCGCTGGCTGGGGGATCGCAAAAAATCGTAATTTTGGGCTCAACTACAGCTAAAAAGCATTGTTTTACAGGCGACTTTAGCAATTTTAGTGTCTCGAAATTCTAAAAAAAATCGCAAACATTTACTCAAAAAATTACTTGTCAGAAAACCCGGTGGGGCAGACAGCCCGTACCCTCTGCTACATGTACAGTATGATACGAAGAAGAAAGAAGCTAAGTTATTGGTGTGCTACCGTGTAGGATGCCAGCCGCTAAGAAATTATTGCATAAACTCTACTAACTTTTGGTTGTATAAAAAAGGCTTTCAAAGCGATACTTATGGGACTGTACACGTAGGTTTAAGTGCGATCTACATTGTATGTACTAGGTTTTTGTTGAGAGATGAGTCGGTTAGCAAACTACATACTGTAGGTGTGACTTACGTCTGTCTAACCACTCGTACAAGTCAATTTCATGCAAGTCTTGGCACGGGACTTGAGCATTGCTGAAACGAAAGCACAGCACAGAAGGTAACGCTTTAATGGCATCGGAAAAAAATTAAATCTTACAGCAAATCGTCAGGCATGTCGAATACTCTGGGCTGAATCATTCTAATAAATTGGCTATTGCCACAGAGCACCTTGGCCAAAGTTGTTTTCCGAATTTCTGCCAGCTGATCTGACACGAAAAGCACGTATGCAGTAGCAACGTAGTTAGGCCAAAGTGGCGTTACCTGGCGTAAAGCGTGTCTCTGGTAGGTCATTTTCGTACCAGAACCTGTCACATCTGCGGAGTCTCTGAAACTGTTCGGCCAAAATGCAGGCCGTTGTAGGCCCGACCAGGGCCCCGCGCATGGAGCGTTCTGTAATCAAGCCGGGAAACAGGTCTATGTCATCGACGTGTCTGCAAACAAACCAACGGCTGCATAGCAAACTGTGTAAGTGGAGTACCTATAAACGTTCCTCAGCGACCTAATGGCGTCTGCATCGGTGGTGTCGCTCAAGTCATTGAAGTTTCTGGCCCTTCGCAAGCCGCAAAGCACTCTGAACTGATTGTAGGGAGGCAGACCGTGGTCCCTGCCTCGTTGCATGTTGATGGCCGGCAAGTCCATACCCGAAAACGGCTCTCCTTTGCGTTGGAAGAGTCGATTTCTGACCGCCTGTAAATCAGCAGTCTCTTTGCGCTACTTGCAAGCAAGCAATCGGGCACCTCGGCGATGTGTCGGTCGAAGTTTTCGGCCGGAACGCCGATCAGGCCAATGATTAAGGTCTCGATGCCTCCGTTGATGTCGTCATAAATTACGCTGGTGTTCATGAATGTGTCTTCTAGAGCAATTGGAGTGGAGAGATTGTGAAAAAAGTCGTCCATCCGAGGAAACGTCGATCTGACCAGTGTATGGCCGAACCGAAAGGCAGCGGTGGAAAATGCGTTTGAAATTCCCGGGTCGCACCGCGGGTCGTAGCCTTTGTAGTAACCGGTCTTTCGCGGCATCAGATCGTACTTGGCCGCTGTTTCGCAGCCGAGCACCTTTGGCAAAAACTCGTTGTATGCAATGTGCTGCATCATGGCACTGACGATGCGTCGCGATTCCTGTAACAGTTTAGTTCGAACGCCACCGGGCCGAATGCAGCTGGAACGGACCTGGTAAATCTTCTCGTCCGGCCAGAAGTTATTGATTCTGTGCAGTCTGGTGGCGATTCTGTTGTGTTCGCGCATGAACACCGTGTGTGTGGCGGCCAGCCCTGGCTGTTCGTTGTTGCGTTCATCGCCGGCCACAAAGCAGGGATGTCTGGGCGCCGAGCGACAGTCTTTCTCCTGGTTTCCTTGCGGTAAACCATTCTCTAGACCTCGGAATCGCTCAGTAAAGTTTAGTTTGCCTGCAACAGCAAGAGTTCAGGTATAGTCTGGCTATCGTTCAAGCACAATCTTACCCATGCTGAAGAGTCTCAGTCGATTAGCTTCGCATTCAGTAGATCCGTAAACATTAGACGCATCGACGAAACTTGTAATTTGATTGATTTGATTGCGGTATCCTGAAAAATGGCAATAATTGTATACCGCAGTAGACCATGCAGTAACGACATACCCAATCGAAGCTGTCCCAGTAGCGATCTTGTAAATGGAATGCACTTTCTACTACCATCGGGGTTCCTGGCAGGGTAGAAAGGATCGTTGCGAGGTATTTCGATGGGAAAACAATTGACAGAAAGCGAATCATGAGAATCACAGCGCGAACAGTTTAACAGTTCTTCGTTTGCATCTGAAGCAGAAACGAAATCGGTTGCTTTAGTGACCGACCGGGCGGGTACCCCTAGCCATTGGAGCCAAAGTCATGTCGTGGTCCAGAAACTGTCCAAATTGCATCAACATGTGGGTAAATTTGATATGAGGCTTAGTGATGGTTTGGTGAACAGAATTACTGACTTGACGGGTGCTAGGCAAAGGTCGATCGCGGGAGTCTCTGGTGCGCGGAGCGTCGAATCCTGCATAAAATGTCATTACTAGAACTTGTACGTACTGTATGTAGCGTATTCTCTACCGTCTTCGTAAGCTGGATCCAAAAGTCGCCGAAAAGGGGAGAAGGCGTTTCCGTACTGCGGAAAGCGCAGATTGTTGCACCAAGCCGAGTAGGTACGGTAGGGCGTGGTGTGATCGCATGGTAAAGGCTTGGGCACACACTCCTCATTGTTGTGACTCAAATTTCCTGCAACCAAAAACTGGGCCGTGTTTGCCGGACCCGAATAGAATTGGTTTTTGTCAGTCTCACCGATTATCCTGCTCACGTCGATCTGAGGCAATAGTCTTTGCAGCGTTTTCATGTCCAGCTCTTTTGGCAGTTTCTCCACTTCGTTCAAACCGTCGCTGAAACGGTATCTTTTGACGGAGTGAAGAGAGAAGCGTGCTTTACCCTCTAACCAGCACTTTGGTAGTTTCCAGCAGAATGTTAGCGGTTCTGGCCAGATCTAACGATTCTCGTTTTGCGCTGAGCAGTGTTGAATGGGAGAACGCCGCTTCTCCTGGCAATGGGGTTGCTGAATCGCCTGAAATATTGAAAATTGAATCGTTAAACTGTTTTGAACTTTTCCTTTTGCTCACGCAATCTGATCAAGTTGCCTTCTCTTTCATGTAGTTCTCTAGCGGCGTCAGTACCAAGTTTAACAGCTTTGTCCAAAGTTTCTTGGGTGATAGGAAGCTGCAGCTTTGGTTCGGCTGAATACTAGTGCTTTTTTGCCACGTACATAGGTGCAGAACACCTCAACTTACAGTCCATCCAGTGCACCATGTCAAGTTCGGGAATCACTGTACTGTTACATTCGATTGGACAGTTTCTAAGAAAAACCGTAAGAACAGTGTATGTACACAAAAAAAACTCACTCAAAGTTGTCCTCTACAGCCAAAACATGAGGCTGGATTTTGCCTAAGTCATCGGTGTTGTCGCATAAAATTCGACCCAGACTGGTCTTGCGAATCTCATTGATTTGACCTGCAAACCGCACGGTACTCCCCGCCGAGGACAACAAAAAGTCCTACCTTCCGAGAATGCAGACGGGAAAAAGAAGTTTTCATACCAAAACCGATCACCGCGTCGAAGCTAAAAGTGTTTCGGTTGCTTGTGAAATTTTTACGCCGCCCTTACACACCTTTTGAAACTGCTTGGAAATCACACAAGCGAAGGTAGGACCAACCAAAGCTCCCCTTCTGGGTTTTTCTGCCAATCCCAGCACAAACAAATCCACGTCATTGACACTCCTAAACGGCTCTTGACTTATTTTCTAGAACGGAAGTTATTGTGTGCGCGCGTACCTGTAATGTCGTTTGAGAACGCTAATCACTGAGGCATTGATCAAATCTTTTTTAAGGTCGTCAAAGTCTTTGGGTCTCTTCAGGCCGCACTGCGTCCTCCAGGCTGTGTAGGATGGAATTCCATGATCCCTACCCATTTGTATTATAATGGCTGCTAAATCCAATCCAAAACTGTCGCTGCCTTTCAGAAATCTTCCCCGAAACTCGTTGTTCATGTACATCCCGTACTCTTGCATGTTTTCTTTTAGCAGAAACCTAACACAAAAAGCACAAGTACATACGTAATTTCCGCAAATACAATTGTACTTTCAGTGGAAGACTAGGAACAACCTAGTGGAGAAAAACAAACAAGACCCACCTGATAATGCTGTCCAATCTTCCTTGGAAATAGAGACTTCCCGGATTAAAGAACATGTCGTTGAGTCGGCGTCTCGATTGAATCTCGCCTTTCTTGTTGTAAAATCCGATCGAGTCAGGAAAGGACGTGAAGAAGAACAGACCGACTGCTGCGGCGTAAGAATTCAAGGCGCTCGGATCTATGTCCAATTCGTAGTCCGAGTAATAACCGTTATTGTGTGGCTCCAGTCCGTAATTTTGCATGTTTTCCATTCCTGCAAAGGAGTCAGTTTGAACTTCTGAGCAGGCACAAGCTCAACCCAACTCTATAGCGGTCAAAAATATAAACTGATTGTACCAGTGATAAGCGGCAGATATTCGTTGTAAGTTATGTGTTGAATCTGAGCTCCCACAATCTTTCTGCTTTCTTGGTAGAGTCGTTCATCATCCCAGTGAGGATTGAGTTTCTAGACCGATCTGTATGACCGTTGCGTCAGAGAACAACTCTCACTCACTTTCAGTCGGTCTGCCAACCGATTGTGTTGTCTCACCCAGAGTGTGTGCAGTGCTGTGAGTGGCGGTAGGAAATTAGACATGTCCGAGCCAGTCTTGAAGCATGGCTGACTTCCCGTGCTGCCGCACTCAACTGAATTGAAATTTTCTGACGGCAGCAAGTCTTGCAGGAAGGGAATATGACTAGTCTGCAGTTTGCCTGTAAATACAGTACGTACATTGTGCGTACAGTCTTTTGCACGGCTCTAATAAGACTCCACTACAACTGGACATCATACTACGCACTGTACGGCGCTACTAAAACTGCGACGCTAGTTTGTCTTCGCATTCAAACAACGAATGGGGCAATTTGAATTGCACCACGTCCATGTATGTAGCCACATTTTACGTATACTGTCCGTATGCACACAAAGAGAAGGCAGTAAAAACTGACCGTCAGCCAGTGTTCTTAGTTCATGCGCCTTGGCTGTACTTGATCCATATATGTTGCTTCCATCTACGAACGAGGACACCTGATTACTCTGTTCCCGAGGTCCTGCAGAGAACCATCAGCGTCATACTATTCATCATGCTGACTCTCCGTTTCCACCTACCCAGTAGACAATTTTCGCGAGGCGCCGGACTTGTGCGACTGTAGGGTAGACAGGTGACAAAACCCTGATATCCTGGGTCTTCGATGCCCACAGGAACGGACATGCATTCTGGGTGTTGCACGTTTGGCTGACAACAAGCTAACGGCTGTAAGCCTTGTCCTAAAACACTGCATCCTAGTGCATGTCTCCGGTACCGGAAGCGGAGCGGTTTCGATGCGTTGCGCACTTTAGAAAAACGGTCGCATTTGTGGCATAACGCTACCTTTGACAGATGCCAATTGGACGATGTCATTGTAGATGAACTGAGACCATTGTGCCAACAATAAAGTGCAATATTTGTGCTTTCCTGGGTCCTCACTGAACAGTTCAACGCTCAGCAGTCGGGCATTGGGAAGCGCTGTGCCGTCGCTGGCAACGCGAGGCACGCTCACCTCTAAATTACTGGCTCTGGCATAAAATCACAATGCCTCAACACTTACCGTCCCCATAAGCCGGTGACAAATACCTCTGCAGAGGTTCATGTGCTGCGCCCCATAGAGGATGATTGACGTTGTTGCATTGGCCGGCATAGGTGCGATACTTTCCAGGCACGCACTCTTGGATGGGATTTGGAGGACAAATCTCTTCGATTATCGTGCCGGAAATCTCGGTCTTTGGCAGGCCGAAAATGATTTCTGCCGACCGGAGGCCGAAACTAAAATTTAATTTACATGCAACACAAAGAAAAGTTCAGTTATATCAGGTGCAGCGCACTAAACTAGGTTTATGACCAGTCGAAAAAGAAGCGCTTTTGAAAAGTTGTCGCGCGGAATTCGCCGAGGTAAACTTAGTCCCCTGCGCGCATTGCGATAGTTGTTTTGACAAATTTTAGACCTAAAACCGATAGTAATGCAGGGCGCAAAAAAGTGGCAGGATAGGGCCAGAACAGTGTTTGGACAATTGCTGCCAAATGGGGTGTCAAATGGACAGGACTCTGTCTTGTTTACTCGACTAATAAATGATCTTTCAGAAAAGTGGGTTGCCATACAATGGAAACCGTCGCAAAACCTTTTTGTGCGTCTAATCCGGATGAGCGTACCTTCTGAGACGCTGTGACGCACCCACTGACACCAGAGCCGAATAGGACAGATCCTTGGTGTAAGGGTAGGTCTTCCTGTAAGTGGCCCAAAACTGGCTTGACCGCGACGTATCGACGATGCCTGAAAAACGTGCCACATCCTAACGAGGTCATTCCTCTGTACAACGGCTCACAGCGCCTTGGTCCACATTAAGTTCATCTCTCGAAAATTATGCCAAAGAATTTGGGTCGAACAACCTCGTGTTTGTTCTGTCGGCTTTTTAAGGCTCTTTTTGACTCAAAGTATTACCGAAAGTCTGCGCCGGCCGCGTGCAGTTCGAGCGTGCCAAAGGTCAAAAACAGTCATTCCCACAACGGCCGACAACGTGAGCTTTCACTTCTGGAACCGGCAAAAGTCCCGCCGAATCATTGAATAATTGTGGAACGTTCGGCGGCCTCGTTTTGCGCCACCGAAATGTAGGCATAGCGCGGCCGGCAGTTCAAATGAGAGCGTTTACACTGGACACACGTGAAAGAATCATTAAAAACTGACCCATGCATGCGTGCGTGTTGCATGCAGCAACTTTTGCAACTCATGGTCAGTACTGGAAGCACTCACTGTTCTGCAGCAGAAACGACTCCGTGTCGTTGAAGAGGCGGTCGACGTCGTCTTTGGCTTCCTGCGCAGCCAAGGCGATCATCTGCCGACGAATGTTGGGTGCAGTCACAAACTGATTAGGGTCTCTACTCTCCAGCTGGTTTAGGTTGAAGGGACTGGCGCTGAAGCCGGTCGGCCGGCGATTGCACGGAGTGAATGAACTGCCACAAGGAATGTTCGATCGCTTTCCCCTCGCGTGAGATTCGCCATCACAACAGAAACTGCACAATAGCACCAGTAAGGTAATCCCATAAATACACCAGGGCCGACTGCCCTGCACTTTTCCGCTCATATTCATTGGCGCAACATCGAGATAGTAAGCGACCGACTGAAAATCAGAACTAATTAGTAAAGCGGAAACCGGTTTTTCGGACAGCTAGTAGAACGGCAGGCGGAGAGACGGAGCCAAAAAAGCGACGTCGGTTTGGGAGCGACCGAACGAGCAGAACAGAACAGAACGCACAAGGTCGGGAAGGGGAATTGACCTTGCAGATCGTCGGATGAAGAAAACTGGCAGATCGAGAACGATTAGCTGCGCTGCTCTCGATCACCTGCCGCCGCAGATCGAAAGTGGGCCCCTCCGACAATGGCACGACGCGTCAATTGTGGGTGGTGGTGGCGGCGACACACGCACGAGTGACAGTCCTAGAGACCTAGTTCTACAACCTAAAAATCCATGGCAAAACCAGCTCGGACACGTTCTTGCTGTACACCGACCCAATGACCTCACCGGACAACGGTCACTAGGGTCACCATAGCGGGCGTCACTTTCTATCAACTCATCCTTACCACCTTTCCTTGTTGGCAACTTTTAACTTTATTCGCTCCTAGCACCTATGAAGCAAGACCGTGGACGCATGAAACTCATAAATTGAGCTCGAGTTTGTCTTCCCACGCAGCAAGCTGCGAAAATTTTCGTGCATTGTGCAGTTTCCAGTGTCAGAATTCGGCTGTCAGAAACAGCTACCCGCTATGCATTTAATTTCCTATGCAATGAACTCTGCGCTGCCGCGTTAGTGACGCGACCTTGGACGGATGGTATAACAGCGTTTATTGACACCAAACATTAGAGACGACCGAGAAAATCTGTCAAAATCAGAAAAAATATATCTGTCTCAGCCGATTTCGGGCTGTGATCACTTTAAACATACCTGGCGCCAAAGATGTTTCACTGATTGTTTAGAGCGTGCAGATACTGTATACTCAGCGATCTCGAGGCAAAGCAGTAGGTGACAAAAAAGCTGTTTCAAAACAGGCTTCCATACAGCATGTACGTAGCATAGCCCTCACTGATTTGATCATTGTGTTTACTCATCAGCAGAAACCAATACGCATATCTAGTCAAGTTCGATCAGTACGTAGCAAGGAAACAGAAAGATAAAATAGTGTCACCAAGTTAGCACAAACGTAAAGCAGTTTTGATCTAACCGTAAAATCGGGGAAGAAGCAAAACCAGTAGTAGCATAGGTAAAATCAACAAATATTAGACTAAACGGAAACGGCGACTTCACCTTGTCAACGACCCCGACCAACCCGTTGAACATTCGGATAAGCTCAAGACGGTAGGACTCTGCGTAAAACTAGTTTCAGTGGCGGTCTCGGTCCGACTGGTCCGCGTTCTGTCTGCACGAGCGGTTGCATCCAAGCTCTCTGTCGGCTCTGGTTCTGTTAATATGCCTCGTCGCTTCGAGGGTCCAAAAGACGGCGAATTAGTTGGTGACTGGCCTGCCATCGATTTGTCTTTGGCCGTCATTGGTTGTTCTTTGTTGCCAGTGCCACTGTCTGAGGAGGAATTGTTGACCATACCGGACACACTAACTTGAGTTTCGCTATTCCGATCGGACGCCGACTTGGCTACTTTCTTCTTGCAAATCGCACAACAGCTGAATAACAAGGGCACTGCACTTAGAAACATCACCCACACACACACACATACAAGTGACAACATCGTTTCGAAAGACCAGTAAAACACAAAAGTAAACTGAACACTGCACCACTAGTTATATAACAGGCTTCGTGCGGATTTAGCACGCAAAATTCCCTACCAAAGCCAAAATTCCCTGACCAACCAGGATGAGGTAACTCCAACCAGCGTGAGAAAATTTTGAAAAACTGGCCTTGAAAAACGCATTTTAACGGCATTCTAACGGTGAATGTTCAGTTTAAGTAGTACTAGAAAGTCGGACGGAAGTCCGATATTCAAAAAGGGTGGCATGTAAAGTTCTAACAGGCCAACAGGGCCATTTGGTGGCGAGATGTTTCTATTGCTATCAAAATTTTCCCTGATCAAACACCAAATTCCCTGACTTTTCCAGGACTTTTTTAAATTCCCTGACTTTCCAGGTCCCGCACGAACCCTGCATAAAACAGCCACTCAGGTACGTAACTTCATCAACACGAATATGAGGTTGTCAGAACAAAAAGTCCAAACAATCACTTGGCCGGACAGAAAGAAAGAGGTACAGTAGGCAGAGCGGAGTGACTTGCTGCTCACCCACCATAAGCGTGTTCGAGATAATCGTTGCTTGACGGCTCCGCAAACAATTACCCCCTATAGAGAAAGCAAACCTTGTTTAAAAAGAACCTACAGTACGTTTAGTTACAGTATATGTTCAGGGAGGTCGTTCAAAATCGAAACAACACGGTTAGCAAAGTAACATTTACATGCAACTGTTAGCGATAATTGAACACACAGCTTAAGGCAGTTAGCTCGAGTGTTTTGAACCCTAACGAGTTGCAACGAAAAAAAAAAGTATTTTATGCTCAGAATGCCTTTTGAAACACGTTTTTGAAGGCTAATTTTTCAAAATTTTCTTACCTGAATATGTCAACTGGTTCCAGTCGAAGTAGCGTCCGCAGACGATTCAGCCAGAAATTTCTCGACCCAGTATCAGAGAGTCGACATCAAATATCATGTCGCACCTGGACACTAAGATGAGCAGATACAAATGTAATGTACTGCACATACAATAAATGTGTAAAAGAAAATCGCTTACATAATTGTCTGTACTGTCTGTCTTTCTCTCACCTACGTACTGTTGTTGTGTGTTGTTTGTACTTGTTTGTGTCGCTGAATTGATTAGTAAACCACCTCAACACAATGTACATACGTACGTACATGCACGCACTACGTAGCACAAGTTTAGACAGCAGCGCCTGTTTATCTCTCCAATCGAGGCGGCCAAGCGCAATCTATGAGTTCATACAGCAATAATTTTCTTTGAACTAATTTCGTTCTTTCATTTATGCGGTGTTCGAACTAAGCGTTATAATCGCTACACGTAGTGTAAGAGCCAGTCTCTGAACCGATCGAGTCTGTGTATTCAGACCTCAAAAATGAAACTTTGGCATGGAGCACTCAAAGTTGGAGGACTAATACGTCTTGATAGGTTATGTAACCACCGCAAAGAATTTCCAGATTCGACGCTCCACGCTCGAGATATGGCCTTCTAAAAATCGGCCCACTTAACTATGGGACCAAAATTTCGATATCGAATTTCTGACTTACTGATCGGAATTCAGACCTAACAAACGGGGTTTTTGCGTAACTTTTTGAGTAGTTTAAGAATCTTTTACTAAATTTCATTTTTTGAAAAAAAAATTTTTTTCGTCCCCCCATCGGGGTGCATAACTCGTCTGGAACCCCCCTAGACCGTTCTTTTTATTTCAGATTATTGTAGCGCTATATCTTAGCTACACGCCGGTGTAAAACATTACGGGCTACCGGACGGCAAACACTGAAATATTTGCGTTCAAAGATTAAAAATGCCACATTTTGCATGTTTAACTGTGCCCAAAATTTTCAACTCCATGTTCCAGCTTACTAATTGGAGTTGAACGCTAAAAATTGATGTCTAAGCTGTACTTTTAGAGTAGTTTAAGAAACTTTAATTGAATTTCATTTTTGGAAAAAAATTTTTTTTCGTCACCCTATCGGGGGGCATAATTCGTCTGGAAACCCCCTAGACCGTGCTTTTTATTTCAGATTATTGTAGCGCTATATCTTCGCTACACGCCGGTGTAAAACAATATGGGCTGCCAGACGGCAAACACTGAAATATTTGCGTTCAAAGATTAAAAATGCCACATTTTGCAAATTTTTGGGCACAGTGAAACATGCAAAATGTGGCATTTTTAATCTTTGAACGCAAATATTTCAGTGTTTGCCGTCCGGTAGCCCGTAATGTTTTACACCGGCGTGTAGCTAAGATATAGCGCTACAATAATCTGAAATAAAAAGAACGGTCTAGGGGGGTTGCAGACGAGTTATGCCCCCCGATAGGGGGGGGGCGAAAAAAAAATTTTTTTTCCAAAAATGAAATTTAGTAAAAGATTCTTAAACTACTCAAAAAGTTACGCAAAAACCCCGTTTGTTAGGTCTGAATTCCGATCAGCAAGTCAGAAATTCGATATCGAAATTTTGGTCACATAGTTAAGTGGGCCGATTTTTAGAAGGCCATATCTCGAGCGTGGAGCGTCGAATCTGGAAATTCTTTGCAGGTCATTGATAACTTGTCAATATGTTTTAGTGTTCCAACTTTCAGCCCTCTACGCCCAACTTTCCATTTTGGGGTCTGAATAGGGCAAAGGGCAAATACTCGATCGGTTCAGAGACTGACTCGTAATAAACTGCGTGGCGGGAAAATTCAACTCATAGAACACGCGCACAAGCGAGCTTGCGTGTGTAGAAAGCTATAAGTAGGTAGTTAAACTATCTTAATACGAAGATAGCCAGCCACTACGTAGCACATGATAGCTAAAGGTTGCAAAATCTGAAACCTGCAAAATGCAGACTTGTCCAACGAGTTTTGAGGATCGTAAGGTGTCGTAACAAACGAACTTCTTTAACTGTGCGAACTCCAACAAAATTGCAAAATTCAACAAAAGAACTAAGGTATTGCAACAATGACGACGGAACGCAAGAGCCACTGGCCAATCAGACTATACGGTGTAGCTACAGCAAACTGAGATGAAAGAAAACGTACAGAGAAAGAAGGTCAAGAGGTAGGGAAGAAAGCCGGGTTCAAACCCGGACCAGTGTAGGTGCCATTCCTGTTCTGCTTCACGAAACCACCTCCACGACCGCTGCCACTGCCTGCTTTTCGTTTACGTCCACCGAACGAGGCACCACGACGACTGCCATTGCCACGATTTCGAGCACTGAAACTTCAACACGTACAGTGATTCGGACACTACCGACTTTTATTCAGACTGAGACATAGGTTAGGATTACACATACGTATCGTTTCACCGAACTGGCCGGCACAGTTGGTGTAGTGGTTTAGGCCGCAAAGCCACTGTGCGCGACGTCGTGCGCTCATCCACTCGGCGGGGCGGGGCAAGTTTATTGCCGCAAAGAGTTGGTCGTCGGCACAAAGCTCCACACAGGCCACCTAAAGCTGGTGACAGCTAGTAGGTAAAATGGGAACCGACTGGATCTGCCGTTCTGGGGGCCTCTCTCGCACCAGGGGCGCACCAAGCGGACGTTGGGAGCCGACATCACCATGACGTCAACGCGCCAAGCACTCTCTTAGTACCTGGCGCCCAACAGCATGGCTAGAGTGGCTGGCAGTGATAGAAGGGAAACGCCCGAGATGACGAACCACGGGGGCGCGCGAAATGGACCACACAGGTCTGATCGTAGGGCCGTAAGGCCCCCGCATATCTGATCGGATCGAACCCCGAACTGTACGTAAATACACGTGTACAGTAATGAAGCTCAAGTACGTGTACTGTATATTTATAATGCAAGTGGTCAGTAAAAACTGCTTGTTAGTTGTTATTTAGACAATTTTGCACCGACTTCCGAATTAGGCTCTCTCTCGTAGAATTGTACACGCCCCACCTACCCCCATAGTCCGCAGCAGGTGAGGGGTACACCCTCCTCACATTCCTGTATAGTGTGTATAAACGCACCGTTTAGCTGGTTTAGCAGTACTACTTGTCGAGAACTCCGGATCGTTGCTCTGTTGCGGCAGTGGATTTCGCTTTCGTCCACTGCCTCGGCCTCTACCTCTGCCTCTGCCGAATTGCGGCACAAATCTTTGGTTCGATGTTGAAGGGCCGCCCACACTTGGAGACACGGGAGCTGTGGACGAACTGGCTGTCTGAATATGTGTAGGCAGCACTGGAGAAGATAACATGGGAATGCCAGTCGACATTGTCTGCTTGTTCTGTAGCTTCTTCAGGTCTTTCACGATGCTGTCATGTTCTCTACCTAAAAATCGCATCAATCACACTAGACTGTTGCATAAGAATCCAAAACGTACGGTCCAGTTTTTCCCAGTAGGGTTTCAGAATGTTCATAATCTCTGGCCCGTATTTGTTAAGTTTTGCTGCTGTCATTGTGTCCACGCGTAGCAGATCCGACTGGGTTCGAGGCAACCAGCCGGCTATCTGATCTATCCCTTCACAGCTTATTATGCTCTAAAACAGACAGCACTCTCTGACAGACAAACAAACAAACAAACAGTCCTCTGCGACTGTACCAAAACCGGCTTTGATGTAAGCGCAAGGGTATTAGATAGAGGTGAAATAATGTCGAAAAACCCAATACTCAATATTTTTCGGCATGCGTCCAAAAATTTAGAATTTGCGGAAAGTTAAATCTCAACCGCATAAAATCCCTTCAAAAGCGATTCCATGTTCAAAAAGAGGCCGTAAAGCTATTGTGAAACAGTTTGAAAGTGATTTCACTTTCGGGCAGATGCGCTCAAAATTTTGTTTTCAGAAACAAATCCGAAAAAGGTATGCTCAGAGGCTACTCTTAAAGTGTCTTGCACTCGCGATGTTTTGATAACGTCCTCTTAGTTTATTAAACTAATTTCTGTCCAATGTGAGAAAATCTAACTTTTCCCATGTAATTTTCGGCTTGTTACATAAAAATGCACCAATTAGGAAATCAAATCGGTTTTCACAGTTCCATAATTATATCATAGATTCAGGTGGCTTACGTTGACTAGGTCCTAAACGCCTACTGAGGTGGTGTTTTACCGTATAACCAAATTAAGAAAAATCTATCATTGATCGCACATGCAGTACGTACGTAGCAGTTGGTGACTAGTTGTTCCTGAGCCAGTCTGGTCATAAGGTCAGTGAGGTCGCGTCTGCAGGCGTCAAAGATATCCTGGTGCCTCTTTCTGTTCTGCTCACTGGCCGCTTGCGCGTCACTAACAGCCTTGGCGCCCAACTGTTCCTCCACACTCGACACTCTCGCACTCCTGTCGCCACCTCCCTTATTCTTGGTCGACAGCTGGAAATGCAGGTGAACCTAAAACACAGCTTGCCTTAAAGTCGGTCGGTCGGTCGCTCGGTCGGTCATCGGTCGGAGTACCTTAAAGCGACCGTTGAGGAGGTCATCGGAGCGTGGTCCCAAGTGCACGTAACTGACAGTCGAGTCGTACTGAGTGGTGAACAATTTCTCGTAGAGCACACTGCTCAGCACCAGCTTACGAACAAACCGGAGTGCATCGTCTACGCTTAGACTCTGACCACGACCAAACACTGGCAATCGGTCGTGACCGTCGTTCACCACTCGAGGCGACCGCTTGCCTGAATTTCTGGAGTCAACTTATGCTACCTGCATACATGGGCGGGAAAAATCCGGAGGGGGTTGTAGATAGGGCCCGACCGGATACAAATTTCTACCGGATCCGGATCCGGATACGCCCATATCCGGCCGGATCCGGATATGCCGGATATCATTGGTCAACTTAAAATTTTTTAGAATGCAATAAACCACATATATACATTTCTTTCTTCTATAACAGTTGATTCAAAACATCAAATAATTGAGTTCAAACTATGGTTGGATGATATCGGGGTTTTTGCGATGCATGTGATATTGCATATGAATATATGCATGCAATTTCTAGTGCATATTGATATTGTATATATCAGATGCTTGCAAAAATGAGATATGTACATATTTTTTGCATATTTGCATATTTTATCACCGCGATTAGAAATTGATAACTGGACGCTTTCCAAGCATTTTCGAGTTTGGTCGGAATGTCTATGCAATCATTAGCATTTATTAGGCATACCTATTTTACAGCTACAGACCTCAACTGGAAAAAGCAGAAGGGGAAACACAGTTTGGCATGAAAGTTCAGCTCATTTCGTAATTTTTAGATAAAAATGGTTGACATCACAGCCTTTTGGCTAAATTATTGTTTGCATGTTCAAATTTGTTCTCTCCAATGTGATGTGGTATACTTAGCCGATCTTTTGGTAGACCTGTCCTAGTTTTACAAACTAAAAAATTATGAATTTGAAAAATCTCAGTTGAGATTTCCATTCTTTGCGAGTTGAGTTTAGAGTCTCAAGCCATTCATCTTCATTCTGCAACTGAAAAGAGACGCTTTCATCTCTGTAAAGTAAAGATTTACAGTATAAACTTGCCTCAATAATGGTTAGTTTTCTAGTTCAGATTTTTTATTTTTAATTAAATGAAAAATTAGCAAAAACAAGGCGACTATCCTAAACATAGAAATCCAGTCTTCTTGGCTGTTTTGTGATGTTCATTGTATCACATTAGTATTATTATTTTTGTTAAGAGAAGAGTTTGTTGTCAATTTTGAACGTAAATATTTCAAGAACCCTTCATCGAATCTTTGCCAAATTTTGCAAGTTAACCAATCTTTATATGGACTTAAGAACCTTGCGGCCTAAACCACTACACCAACTGTGCCGGCACGCAAGTTGTACTTGTTAAACAACAACATTTCTACATTTTCGGGCTTCAGAGAGGAGCGATCGCCTTCCGAAATCGAGCCAGCAGTCTTAAATGTTTGCTCGCTAGCTACCGTACCGTACCGATAGGAGCAATCAGATACTTCCTGGCAAACTGCAAAACTGTTTTTAGAACCATACAACTGCGCAAATTTCTATCAAACATTCGGTTGAATGCAATATTTATGTTCAAAATACTTAAAAAATCACGTTTTCTCATCTGTGACTGATATCCGGCATATCCGGCAGGTAATATCCGGATCCGGATATGGCCATATCCGGCCGGATCCGGATCCGGATATCCGGTCGGGCCCTAGTTGTAGAGGTACGTAGTTTGGCAGAGCGTCCAAAAAACGCCCAAAAATCTAAAATTTTCTCGCTCTGAGAACGGGGTGTGTGGGGGAGGGGGTATTGGCCGGCAGGGGAGGGGGTAAACCACCCTCATCTCGGGGCCATGTATTGCTACCTGCTCTGCACAATGATGGGTCTCACTTAGAACGAGGTCTAACGTACACAACACCTTGTATGGCATAGACACTTGACGAGTCTGTATGGTACCACCCATACATGTAACAGCTCCGGGCCGACCTGGGGGTAGGGGGGTTTTCCTCAGGTGGGGGGTCGAGGGGGGGTTTCGCCCAGGTGGGGGGTCCCAAATTTCAAAAAGCTCCAAAACGCCTAGAAATGCGTTTTTAGCACGTTTTTTTCAGTAAGGACGCTAAAAATCGCTATTTTAAGCTGCCAAATAGCGTTTTAAACCTAAAAACAAGCCAAAAATGACAAAAAGAGCTTCCAAAAAAATCGATTTTTCTTAAATATCAGCAGTGGAAACGCCAAATTCGGTTTCCAAAGGCTTTTCAAGTGAATTTTTGGCTAAAAATTAGTGATTTCTGACCCAGTTTGTTAATACTGGAGCCACTACCACCACTTGTATTTTTGGTCAGGGGAGGGGTCCCTTAACCTGTCTCGGGGGGGGTGAGGGGGGGTTTGGCCTTTCCAGCAGGGGGGTAACCCCCCAAACCACCACTAGTACATGTATGGTATGTACCACCTCGCCCGGTCACTTTTCTGTAAGGCAGGGCGACACGTTTGTAATATACGTACGTACGTTCCAAAACGCCGCGTGACATCTTCCGCCTACGACAACTGGAAAATGTCGCGCGTTTTGGTGAATACACAATGTACGTACATGACATGCTACAAACTACAGAAAAGCTGCCGAGCGATTTTGTTCTACACGGGTACGAGTACCGAAGCAGGACTATTAGGCGACGCCGATTAGGCGATTTAGCGGCACTATTAGGCGACGGTACTATTAGGCGACAGAAATAATTTTTTTCTATAAGTCCGTAAGGCAACATAGTTACCACTAAAACATAGCAGAATAATGCAAACAGCACAACAGCAATTAAAACAAAGTATAACAAAATAGCAAAGCACTTTCAAGGACTCATTTAAAAAATAAGTGCATGGATGGATAAATTCCAACTCACTGAGCAGTCATTAGTAGAGTAGAAAACATTTCTGCACATGTCGCCATACATGGGCCGCGGGGGGTCCGTTTTGGTTTGCCCACACCTCAACTTGGGCTCTACTCCCAAACGACCCCACCCACCCACCCACCTGAAGCCGACTGTTGTTCCTGACCCCACACACTAAAATCGCCGCGGCCCTCCTCCCAAACCGGCAGGCCCACCCTCAAATTTTCGGATTTTGACTACCCCCAACCCCAACCCATTTTTCCGGCCCATGTATGCATGTCGCAGAACATAAAGCGCCAGATGGATGGACGCGCAGCATCAAATTCTCGCTGCGAAACTCTGTGAGCTGCTTCCGCACAGTTATATTGGTGCGTCGTGCATCGTCTGCATCCAAAGTGCGTTAATGAACATAGCAGTCCAAAAAATATGTGGCCGACCCGACGGCCGCTCGCGTGCTCGACGCAAGCTGGGGTTAGGGGCAATTGCCAGGATGAGTTAGAAACAGTCAGGGAAGGTGGCTTGTTTAGCTATAAGTTAACGAGTTATAAGATTAACGAGACATGATATTAGTGCCATTTAACCATGCATAGTTAAAAACAGCGCATTTAGGCTTATAGCTGAACATGGCCCTACTGTCAGTACTAGAGCCACTACTAGTACTTGTATTTGTGGGTCGGGGGTCCCTTAACCTGTCTCGGGGGTGAAAGGGTTAGGCCTTTCCAGCTGGGGGTAACCCCTAGTACATGTATGCTTTATGGTTCCGGTATCACATACAATGTACGTACAATACAATGTATGTCGAGAAATGCAAGATTGTTAAATACCACAGGGAAAACGACTACTGACAGACGACGATCCATAATGGCATTTACAGATTATAAACCGTATCTTGTAATCGTAAATACGATCTTGCTGTAACGATCAGTAAATGTCCTATCGCATTTAACGTATCAGCAGTCAGAAGGCCGCGGCGCATTAGCACATCGCTAAACGCGATCTGTTTAAGCATCGCATTCAACCGTCAAGTGTCGTTTATGCTGTGGGCCATTGAAAACGGAGACTCTACGTCTGCTGTCGTCGACGCAATTCATAATATATTCCTTCAGTTGTTAGTATTGACATTGCTTTCAACACTACCACTACACGAACGACAAGCAAAAGTAATCAGCTTTACCTCTGAACAAGTCGGCCAGATGGTTGAGAGTGAGATTTTGAGTGTGAGTCCTGACTTGTGTGCACTGTCGCACCGCTCGAACCATCAACTTGGCGTCATCGGTCACATCAAACAGTTTGTATTGACACTGGAAACATTACTCACGCTAGCCTCGGTCAGGTGCAGTCAGTGCAGTGTCACACTTTCTCAGCGCAAACAGCCCTCTTTTGACTGTCTTAAAGTATGGAGAAAGGAAAGAAGTCTAATAAAGGAGAGGGCATTAAATCGGAAGACGAAGCCGTGATAGCTAATTCTATCTGTTTCATTGTGGGCTGGTTTCTCAGCAGTTTGCTTTACGTGCTGGCACCGAACCAACTCTGGACAAGCAGTTCAATCATTCTCGCTATGGTTATGACTCTCTACGGCCTTTACTTCACAAGTCAGTTCCTCTGGACTGATAAAAATTGACTCTCTCTCTAGTCTGTAAACTCATGTATCAATGGCTCTCTATTGCAACTGCGGCTTTGAGCTTACGCTCAGACTCACCTACTCCTGGCATTGCTTAATTATTGCGCTCATGTATAAGTGGGACACGTAGTGTATGAAATGAACAGCCAAGTAAAGACGTCTGTTTCCTTCAAGCACCCACACGATTTGTAAAAGAGCTACTGTACCATACATGTGTATGGGGGTGCCCGGGGGGACGAAAATAAAAATCTACCAAACGTTGCTACGTAGATGCTGTAAGAAAGCCTCCAGATGCGTTTTCAAGCCACTGAAATCAATTTTTGCAACTACGCACCCTTCCTCCAGGCAACTACGCACCTGTTTTAAAATTTTCATGAAAAATATCGATTTTTTGACAATATTTCTGTCAGAAAAGTGTTTTTTGGCAATATTTTGTACCGCAAATTTTTGAATTTTAATATAAAATTTCGTATTTTTAGACACAATTTTGGGCAAAAATTTGAATTTCATACCAAAATTTGAATTTCTGGCCGAAAATTTACACCTATATCACGGCAACTACGCACGGAGACCTGGCGGTCCCCCCTGAGCCGCCGACCATGCAATGTATGCAATGCAATGCCGACTGTAGACTGGAGAAATGCAGAGGTACATACGCACCCGTTTCTGGCAGTTGTCACAGGTTTGCTTGCAAGCAGCAGCGTCGTAGACTTCACCAAAATGCTCGACCAGCAGCTTCCGACGGCACTCGGCCACGTTCTCGCAGTAACTAACGATTTCAAACAGATTCGAAAGATGCATCTCACGAACAATTGTGGCCGTTTCAGAGCCTGCAACAGGCATGTAAGGTGTTGCACCTCTTGTCGACGGGGTATTGGGGAACGAAGCACATGCAAATGAAGTTACAGTACCTTCAATCAATCGACGCATCCGAATCGAGTCCTGGTAACTGTACAACAAAATACAGGTAGACGGACGACCATCACGACCAGCGCGACCGGTCTCTTGATAATAGCCCTCTATTGACTTAGGCAGACTGAAGCCGAAACAATTACAGTTGCAAAAAACATATTGAAGGCCAAAAAAGCTTTTTTAAAAAATTTTTTTTCATTTCGCAAACTGTTTTCAAAATCGTTCCATGAATGAAATTTAGTTTGTACCAGATGCATCAGAAGCAAATTAAAATACAACAGCTGATACTTTGGTTCAAACTTACACTAGTGTTACAGCCTGAGAGTCGATATTCTACCATCAACATTGCTCACAGAGTGGCAGTCAGTACTGAGTATGCTAACTAGGACCAGACATGGGCTATCATTTCAGCTGAGGGGGGGTAGAATTTTCAATTCCTGAAGGGACGCTGAGGGGAGTAGGAGCGCCTGATGGGGGAGGGCTGAAGGGGTGGTAAGTCAAAAAGTCCGATTTTTGGTTTGAATCAAGGTTTTTTGGCTTATTTTTCATTAAAATATGTTAAAATAAGCTATTCTGAGCTCATTTACACCTATTCCAGGCATATTTTTATCATAATTTTCAATAGAAAATTCTTCCCTAAAATTCCTGAGGGGGTAGCGGCCGGATGAGGGGGTAGGTCAGAGCCTGAGGGGGGCCAACCCCCCTCAGCCCCTATTGCCCATGTCTGACTAGGACTAACACAAACAAACCTGTAGTGAATGACAAATCTAACGTCCGGCTTGTCGATGCCCATTCCGAAAGCGATCGTTGCACAAATGACTAGGGTTTTGCCTGTGATCCACTCTCGTTGCACCCTACTGCGAGCTGTGTTCGACAGACCGGCGTGGTAAGCTTCTGCTCGCCAGCCCAGATTGACCAGAGAGCCAGCCACTGTTTCGCACTCCTTCCTGGAAACAACACAACGAATCGTGCTTAGATTTGAAGCAACGTCCCACCTGGATAAGCAATAAACAATGCCAGACTGATTGTCGTAGCTGCGCTTCATTCTGCCCATTAGTTTTTCCAGCATTCCTTTGCCCGCTTTCTTTTCAACGCTGTAGTGCAAGTTGTGACGACAGAAGCTGCTAATGAAACTGAAACTCAGAGGCTTCTGTTTAAAGAGAGCAAGAAGTTTGCGAATTACAATTTCGACTGCGGCATTCCGAGCTGTTCGCGAGTGTCGGTTACAATTTTTGGAGTTGCAGTTGCAGTCAAAGCCATCATGGGAACTCTCGGATAGACCTTCCTCAGTTCGGACAGACGAGTGTAATCTGGACGAAAGTCGTGACCCCACTATAAATCCACAAGAATTATAAAATACAGGGTGTCCCGGAATTAACCAGGAGAAAAGAAATCTCAATATCTCGAGAATGAAATTTTTAAATTTTTACTATGTTTTAGGAAATATCTGAAAGTTTTTACGAGAAAAAACTTTTTGGGTTTCATCACCAATGGGATGAAAATTCGTTCATGTTCTTCATGCCTGCCAAATGCGATCCCCGGGGAGATTTATGACTGTGTGTTCATGCAGGACGGAGCACCTCCACATTTTGCATGTGGGCACATTTGAATGAGTAAGTTTACCACAAGTCATACAAGTAGGCGAATGCGCTGAAGAAAGGAATCAGAAAAGCTGTCCATCTATGTCCCAGTTCCACATCGAGAGAACCTTGTTGAATTTCAAAGAATGACCGCCGAGTTATTTATGTTAACATACTGTAGAAAGCATTGAATACTTGTAGAAAATCACTTTGCGATAAATATTGTTAATTTTTGTGTTTGTTGCGGTAATATGGCTAAACTTTCAGGTATTACCTAAAACATATAAAAAATTCAATTTTTTTGCCAATACGCTTTCGAGATAGTGAGATTTCATTTGGGCTGGCTAAGTCTGGGACACCCTTGTACATACAAAGTACGCAACAAAAATTGGAACGGAAAATACAAACCTGCGAGACACAATGAGCTTCATCGATCACAAACCTACTCAACAAACCGCGGCCATACAAATTGGCAAACAACTGCTTGACACGGTCCGACGCTGAAATCTAGAATCCACGGCATTTTGATCGCAGACAACAAAACCGGAGCAGCTTCTTACCTTTTCCGGCGTGACGTAGAGCAATTTGACAGTGCCTTCATTGTGCTTTGCTTCCAGACTAGCAAAAACTGTGTTGGCCGACTTTTGACTCATCTCAGCTGTCAGAGCCACAGTGCTGATCTTGAGCAAACAGCAGCTTTCACACCGAAACAACAGGACAAGATACGGTTTACCCCACACGCCTGCAGTTTGTGCACTTGGTCCTCTATCAAAGATTTTAGTGGAGACACCACCACAGTGACACCGCTGGAAACAACAGCTGGCAACTGGTAACAGAGACTTTTGCCAGCACCTAAAGCAACGAGTGGCTGGTCAACAAAAACAAAGTGCTGCACTTCTTACTGACCGGTAGGCATGAGAACAAAGCAGTCGAGCCCGAGCATGGCAGCCGTAATGGCAGCTTTCTGTTTGTGGCGAAACTGACTCAGACCAAACACTTCTCTGAACGCCCGCTCCAGAGCAAAGCGTCGCACTTTCGGCTCAACATCGCTATCGAACAGATCGTTGAACTGATCAGAGTCGTCCTTGAGATAGCTGCGAAACTGACCGTGCGCATCTACAGACGCATCAGGGTTTGTTACACAGACAACAGTATTACATGTCAGTCAGTCAGACAGACAGTCAGACAGACAGACAGTCAGACAGTCAGTCAGACAGTCAGACAGTCAGTCAGTCAGTCAGTCAGTCAGTCAGTCAGTCAGACAGTCAGACAGTCAGTCAGACAGTCAGTCAGTCAGTCAGTCAGTCAGTCAGTCAGACAGTCAGGCAGTCAGTCAGACAGTCAGTCAGACAGTCAGTCAGTCAGTCAGTCAGACAGTCAGGCAGTCAGGCAGTCAGTCAGTCAGTCAGTCAGTCAGTCAGTCAGACAGTCAGTCAGTCAGTCAGTCAGTCAGTCAGACAGTCAGTCAGTCAGACAGTCAGTCAGTCAGTCAGTCAGTCAGTCAGTCAGTCAGTCAGTCAGTCAGTCAGTCAGTCAGTCAGTCAGTCAGTCAGACAGTCAGGCAGTCAGACAGTCAGTCAGACAGTCAGTCAGTCAGTCAGTCAGTCAGTCAGTCAGTCAGTCAGTCAGTCAGTCAATCAGTCAGTACCGTATCGGGGAGCACTCGGATCAAACTTCAGAGCATCGTCGCCGCGCACAGACTGGGCCGCCACTCCGTCCGCTTCGTCTGTGGGATCGTCTACTGTGTACCAGTCATCGTCATCTGCTAAATCGATGTCAACCGCGTCCGTCAATGAGTCGGCTGCAACACGACTCTCTCTTTTCAATAATCAGGATTCCTCAAAATCTACGGTACCGGTGCAACAAAGGCTCGTTCTTTCGGAATAACATAGATGGAAAAGATAGTTGAAGGATTCATCAGATATTTACGCAGTTCAAAAGGGACGTAGTCCACCAAAGTTGGGAGATTAAAGAAATATGGCCTAATACATTCAAGCATATGTGGAATTAGCATCATTCCACTTACCGAATGGTGAAAATATTCGCTTTTAAGGCATTTCGGACTATTTTCGGGACCCCCCAGATCTCCAAACCCCCTCCTGACTTTTCCGGCCCATGTATAGGTATTAGTTTAGTGCCATTATTAGGTACGATGCGATACGGTACTTCGGGTAACGGCAACATGCCATAGAATCTCAGTGCCCGTACATGGACCAGGGGAGCTCCTGGGACTTTACCCATGCCTAACTTCAGCTCAAGCCACCCCAGACCCCACTCACCGCACATGGATCGATGTGGCTTACCCTAGCCGGAATTTGCGACTTTCCTGGCCCCACTAATTGAAATGGCGGTGACCCTAAAATTCGGATTGCCTACTCCGACATTTCCGGATTTTGGCTACCCCGGACCGGACCCATTTTTCCATGTCAGCAGTGCCCGAACATTGCCCTATATGGTGAAGTGTCTGACTGTAAAATACGTTTGCAAAACTGGCCGAATAGTTTTAGGAACAACCATTAGAACGTTTTCGAATATCCGCTCAGTCTTGACAACGCTGCACCAAAAAATTGCTGACTGCGATTTGCACTACTACGGACGGAGTACTATAAGGCTTTGGCAAAGCATTGCGCCATAATACAGTCAGGCACTTAACGCCGTTTATGGTACCGGCACCATCTATGGTACCCCACCTTGGCGTTGTTACCGGTACCGGTACCACATATGGTACCAATCTGTTCAGATTTCGTACCTGGTAGTGGTACCATATATGGTACCGGTACCTTACATGGCACCATCACAGTCGCCGAACGTGGGGGCGGCACCATATATGGTACCGGTACCTTATATGGCACCATCACAGTCGCCGAACGTGGGGGCGGCACCATATATGGTACCGGTACCTTATATGGCACCATCACAGTCGCCGAACGTGGGGGCGGCACCATATATGGTACCGGTACCTTATATGGCACCATCACAGTCGCCGAACGTGGGGGCGGCACTATATATGATACCAGTACCCTAGGTACCGGTACCATATGGTACCGGCACCTTATATGGTGTCGGTACCATAAACGGCGTTAAGTGCTTGACTGTAATAAAGGACGCACCAAACTGCAACTGTCTAGCCAGTTCCAAGTCGACCGACTCCGGCACAGGCGGACTGCCATTCCTTTGCATGAGCAGCTGAGATTCGTCAATGGCCAGCAGATCTTCATCGTTCACGTCGTCGTCCGACCAAGACCAGTCCTGGTTTTGCAGCAGACGTCGTTCCTCTTCCAACAGGTCATTCTCCAAATTCTCCACAGACGCCTTCGAATCGACACTTTGGTAAGCGGGCATTTGAGTGCTGCACAGAATCGGAGCTCCAATCTCAGACTGGCCCAGAGTATCGTTGGCACAGACCGGCTGTCGTTGCAGAGGCTGCACATAGGCCACGGGCTGCGCAGACGACGCAGCGGCTGAAGGTTGGCCGAACGCCGAGCTGATCTGGACTGGAGTGCTGCGAACGGGCGCCGCAGACGGCTTGCTAACGGGATTCTGTGCTGGTCTGACAGGCTGATAGGAGGCAGGCAAGGGTAGCACTTGGTTTGTAGAGGTTAAGGCCGACCTGGCTGAGTGTTGACCGTTGCAGCAAGAGAGAACCGGCAAGGTCAAAGCAGACAGTGGGAATCGAGTGGATGGCGCCACGAATGTGAACCTGCCAACTGTGAACCGGTTGCGCTGTAGAGCGTCAGTCAGATATTCCGGCTCTGTGAATATGTTCTTCTCTACGGCCATCTGAAAAGCTAAAACGAGATTTACTTAGCTTTATTCAAAACTCGCCTACACCGTACCGACGCTTCCGACGCGAGGATAACCTAGACTGCTGAGAAAGAGAAACATTGGCCGAAATTGTGATTTGCATCTTCGACATTCCGAGTCATACCCAGTTGCAAACATAATGCCTAACGCATTGTCGAGCTTAGCGTGTGCCGAGCCGAAACGCCTTTCTGTGAAACGTGCATTTTTCAGTCAAAACGCATTGGAGAGTGAAAAGGCAAAAAGTCGGTTTTCCCGACCAAAATTAGGTCCACCTTCACTAGAAAAGTAAACTTATATTTGATGTAAACCAGCTTATAAAATAGCTTATTTTAACTTAAAGCAAAAAACTTTGAATGATTACCTATATTTAGAAAAAAAATCAGACTTTTTTGTTTTTGGCTTACCTTACGTTTTTTTTATCGTTGTGTCCTCTACTAGCGCAGATGAGTCGTCAGTTAGTGACAAACTTCGCCATCGCCTTGGCCAACACGTCCAACAAAGTATCAACCAACCTTAATTAAATTAACCAGTAAAATGTGTCCACACACACACAAATAATAAAATAAACATGTTCTGTTACTAACAACGTGTGCAATAAACCTTATTACTATAATTTAAAAAGTTAAATTTCTAGATTTGCCGCCGCCGCGAACCGAATGGCGCTCTACCGTAGTGAAACACTGGCTGTGTGCTATATGACGTGCATGTCAGTATAATCAATGCGCGAAAAGCAAGAAGGTAAACATAAACACACATTGACTTAACTTTAACAGATACAAGATGACCCTGCTTGCCCCCTCTAAGCTGACTTCCTCACAAAATGCATGTTAATTGAGCAAAGCCACTCATTGATGGCTATTCTAACACAACTCTTTTGGTCCAATTGACATCGAGCGAGCTGCCTGGTGCCTGCCAAACCAATTCACTATTCACTAACCCATCCAACGTAAATCTGATCTCACAGTGTAGTTGATCTTAGTGTCTGAGTTTCTGAGCTACATCACACAGTTCCATGGGGAGTCTGTTGTACTGAAACAGACCCAATGGTGTGATGGTTGGTCTGTTTTGTCTGCGTCTGTGGCGTAGTGGTGAGCAATGTCGACTCCCATGCGGTCAGCGTATGACACATAGTGGGGTTCGTCCCCGAGTCGTGATTGCCTTGCATGTGGCCCTTCGGGGTTAGTACTGCTAATTGTGGTGTACATGTGCATTGTACATAATAAAGTTTTTTTTTTTTAATAATGGTTGCGGTGCGGTGAGCGGTTTGCTGTCCTAATCCAACGCAATTTTGTGGTAGAACTTCACTAAGTCTGTAGCTTGCAAACTTGGCAAGGCGTTAGTGAACATCTCGAATGTTCGTCAGTGGAAAGCGGACTGGACGCACAAACCGGTTGAGCCGTATGAAGTTTGTGGTGACTCGCACTGATCCATCTTGCTTGTTTGCTGCCTGCCACCATCGGGTTGAATAGAGTTGAACGATCAACCTGGGTAATATACTGACTAGATTATGCTTCGTTAGCGCAAATACATACCAACACATATAAACTACAAAACTACATACCATTACATACATACGTACTCCGCTCGGCACTACACCGAAAAATCTCAAAACGACCCAAATTAGGTCCACTTTTTCACGCAAAAACGCGTTACCGTAGGTGAAAGACGTTTATTAGGTCCACTTGCTCTAATTCGAATAAAAGTTTTGCGGTTGTTACCTATAATCACATGATTTGGCGATCATCAGATCGGTGGGGCTCTTGACGAGTAAAAAGATCTGAGCAGCAAAAATTCCGGTTATTGCTATAAATCGTCACTTGTTAGATGTAATAAGAGTACGTAAATGTATTTTTCAGACTATTGTGGCGGAACAATCTGAAAGTCATTCTACAGATTGTCCAACAAGACCGGAATTTACTTCCAGCTATTGAGCGGACAAATCGGTGGCCAAAAAGAACCACTGAGCCGAGTACTGTAAGTAACCCAGTAATCGTTATCAAAAGCTGAATGTAAATTGCACGGCCGGACACTTTAGACCGTCGTCGTCTTTCTTTTGTCGATCAAACCGAGAAAGTGTGCGTTCAGGCTAAGAGAGCGCTCGGGGCTCTGTTCAGGTCATTTCGTGGAGCGTGTCCTCTGTATGTTCTCGAACGTGTGTACAATGGTGTCATTTTGCCTCAGTTGCTCTACGCTATAGAAATCTGGTTTCCTGCTGCAAAGAGATGGCGCATAAAATTAGAGATGGTCAAAAAATTCTTTCTTCAACAGTACCATAATAACTTTGTGCGCTCCTACTCTGATCTGTTACAGTTGTATAACCGCAGTGCTACTTGCAGTATTAGCCCCATCTGGTTTCTTGCCGCCCGTAGATCTGTCTCTCTGTTTTATCTGTATTACTACGGGTTTCGTCACTGTGATCTGAGCTTTTTGAGAGAGCCTGAACGTCGTAGTCTTAGAAATTCTCACGAGTTTTATGTTGGTATAACTGCTAGGACGGTTACCACTAGCTCTACGTTTTTCCCTTCAGTGGCTCGTTTATGGAACGCTCTTCCTGCTTCTGTTCCTAGTCTTGGTTTTAACGCTTTTGTCTGTTATTTGACGTCGTCTGAGTTCGTAGGGTTGCTGCGCAATCTTCCTGACACGTTTTATGTTCACAACTGTAAATTTTGTTGTCCGTCTGCGTGTTACGAGTTTTAATTTGTACATACTGTATGTTTTTTGTCTTTGCCGCTCGTTTACTGGTTTTACTGGTGTAGAGCAGACGGCATAAACATTGATTGATTGATTGACAAATAATTGTTTACTCACATCACAGAACTTTTTTTGGTCAGGAGTATTAGATAAACAAGCAGAAAATACTAATAATTGAGGAGATGTGGAAGGACAGATCAGAATCTGGGCAGAAGATCTAGCGCTGAGTTTTGTTCTTCATGTGCTCCAGTCGCTTTTGCGCAGCTTTGTTCAAGTGAACTGGGATTGAACTGTTGCATCTTTTCGTGGCTTTTGGTGTTTGGGGTTTGGAGAAGCAACTCAGATCCGATCGTCTGAAATTGCAACTCGTAACGTACTGTACATGAGACGTACTGTGGACAATGTATTTCTGTCGTATCGTGTCGCTTAGTAAAAAGTAAATATCGATTTACTACATTCAGACTTTGATTAAAATTTCAGGGAAGTCCGGTACTAAAACTTTTACGTGTGAAAGGCGAAATTTGGGCTAACCACCGGATACAAGTGTACGTACATACTTCTTGGGCAGGGTGACAGTTCGGGTGCACTTGGAGAACAGTTGCTTTGAAGTTGGCTGTCCACCTGGCGGCAGTGGTCTACAGGTCGACCTGACAATAGCCGTCTGACCACGCTGCAGTTTGGGAGGAGGTACTATCTCTAGCGAGCTCAGCAGACTAGTCTAAATGCAAACTTCGATCAGATGGCATGGCAAGGCAGTGCACCTCTTCCTTCTTCTCAACCATTTCCGACTGCAGGACGTCGGTGGCGCTGCGTTCGAATGAGTTGGGCAAGACACGCGTGAGCTGAAACAACAGACGTCAACGACTGAACAGTGAAAAACGAGAGGTTGCCTGTGAGTGTGCATCGCTTTCTAATCTCTTCTTGACTCTTTTGAACACGAGCTCTACGAACTGTCTCAGCTCGCCATCATCTCCGCCGTCTCTGTCACCTCTCTCTGCATTAGATCCACACCATTCCTCAGCCTTCAGAAATAGAGTCGGTCTGCCAACACAACGTAGATACGTATTGGATCAGCCACTTACCCTGCGAAGTGTTGAGTTGAGATCGTCATACAAGTTTCGCTCTTCAGGCGTTAGTTGCTCTACAGAATCTCCGACGTCTTCCATGGCACAAGTAACAACACAGCAGTAAACAACAGCCAAGACACTGCAATACAGTCGACTGACGTCAATGCTAATTTATAGCACTTGGTCCACGCACTGGAATGTGCAGGACGAAACCTAGAAAAGAGAAGTCACAACAACACACATACAGTAGGTATGACCAACGGTTTTGAAAAATTCACGCTACAGCAAAAATAATGTGCTAAAACGGCCGATAGCATGACCGGAAAGGACATTTTACGCAAAAACCGTATTCGATTTCATGAACAATTAGAAAAATGTGATTCAAAAATGGCCACCTGTGAAGAACTTTTCTATCTCATTCGAGACGACCGTAAAATTCGCAGGAACATCTGATTCAACTGAAATTCGTGATGACTCATATGCGAATCGACGCTAATTCGCCAAAATGTTATGTCATCCGAAACTCACTTCACAATGTTTACACACGCATTAGACGCCATCTTGTTTCGCACGCTGGCGAATTTGGTTGCAGATTCGTCGTCATTGATTTTTTGAGGTCAGAATTTCACGAAATCGCGTATTCGCGCTTTGGCTCCTTATAACTGGAGGCGCTAACAACATGTGGTGAATGGGGTTTGCAGATAGACTGAGCACCATATATTTGGTTGGTTTTGTTTAAGTTTGGGCTAAGAAAGAGATAGTTAAAATGGTTTGGTTAGAAATGGTCTCACAGTCTTGTCTGAACTTCATTTCTGCTTGAGGGTAACAAGAACTGCAAGATCATCAGCGAAACAAATAGTATTTAAAGACGACGGTAGGTTGCACATTGAGTTGATATAGGCACAGAAGAGTTTAGGGCCAAGTGCGCTACCCCGTACAGTAGAGTACGTCTTTGAAAATGTACTTATAGAAACAGTGACAGAAATGAGAGATCTTGGTGTCTTAGTGGGTCGTGACCATTTTGGCTATCTCACTTTTTCAAAACACTGTGCTAAAATCGCCAGCGATGCCGCTGGGAAATCTAGATTAATCCTAAGTGCCTTTATAAATAGGAGCACACCATTCCTACAGATGTACAAAACTTACGTAATTTCGCGGCTCGAATATGCCACGCCTGTATGGAATCCCTATTTACTCAAGGATATAAATACCATTGAAAGTGCGCAGAGGGCTTTGACATTGCGATTGCCAGGTATGCTTGGTCTTCAAGGCTGCTACCTAGAAAGACTAAAACTACTGGACCTTGAAACACTCGAACGTCGCACACTCGTCATTGATCTCCAGTACGTATACCAAAATCTTACATGGTCTGGTGGATTTAGATTTTGATCACTTTTTCAGTTGGAATCCAGTCTCAAAAACTAGAGGAACTTATAAACTGTTTGCGCCATCGCTGGAACGCTACATAAATTGCAGGGTACACTCCTTTGCTTTAAGAACATTGAAAACATGGAATTCTCTTCCAATTGAGGTCAACGAATGAATGAACTTCCAATTTCTGTAATAAATGCACGCACAGTGTCAAGTTTCAAAGCTAATGTCCAATTATTGGACTTGTAGAAATTTAATAGGGGTCGGGCACTAGCCGGTCGAACGGCCCAGCCGTCCCCTTGATCTGCCTGTTATTGTTCTGTTCGGACTTACTGAATAAACTAAACTAAACGTAGCACAAAACCTTGCTTATTTTACTTGAGAACTAAGAAAACTGAACTTTGACCAGTACCTGACTTTGTGTAATTTCTAGCGTTTTACTAATGTCTGTTTAAGGCAGTGTAAAGCCCTTGTGGCTGTCCACTGGCCTTTCGCCTCCATATACCGTCGTTTTATGCTGCAACCGCGTTTATGTCATGCTTTCTAACTCTTAAATTCGTTTTGTGTTGGGCTATAAAAGTTCGTTCGTTCGTACCACTCAGAACTCTGCGCTTACCTGAGTGAGCTTTTCCTACCCGCACACACAGTGATATCTATTTGACAAAACAATGACAAAAGTACAGAGTAGGTGGGTAGTTTGGCACAAGTTAGCAATTGATAGGTTTGCATATGTCAGGCTTCAACTCGATCTTGTGCTTAAGATTTTTATCAGTCTCATCTCAAGGCTGAAAGAGCAGGAAAAGGAAATCGTTCAGTTCACTAAAGAGAAAGCAAGAAATGCTAGTGTATTCTAAACGGGGTTCCTTGTCAATCGTTCAGAATTATTGTCTACTACAACAGTATTAGACAGTTTTTCAGGCTGTATCACTCTTACCCACAGTTGTGTCGGAAATTGGCGACAATTTCCTTTGAGGTCACTGCGGCTTGCAAAATTTGTCTAGCTGTCTCCATTAAACAGATATAAGCAAAGCATAATAGGCACAGTATAATGCACGCCATTTGAAAAAATTGTGATGGTACCATATATAGTGCCACTAGCCTAGGTACCAGTACCATATATAGTAGTACAGCTAGCTTGACCATACATGGGCCGGGGATTTGCTCACCCCCCTTTGGGCTCGAGCTCGACCCCCACAAACGACGTGGAAATATGGGCAATCTGAATGAAAATCGTCAGTTTTAAATTTGCACAACCGAATCCGCCGATTCTCAGGATGATACTTCGGCTTAGCGAATCGGATCGGAGTTGGCCAGAACGTATACAACTGTATGAGTGCTGCTCACTTGAAGAGCTGAAATCGTTGCAATCTGAAGGAAAATCGACAATTTAATTGATTTCCTAACTGAATCGGCCGATTCTCCGGATAGTATTTCGGCATGGCGATTCGGAGTTGGCCAAAAGAGATATGAGTAAAAGCACAAAGCGCATTGAAGAAGTATCACAGCTTTAAGAGTTTAAATCGATGCAATCGGTAGGAAAATCGTCGGTTTTACCAATTTCCACACCTGAATCGGCCGATTCTTCGGATAGTATTTCGGCATGGCGATTCGGAATTGGTCAGAAGAGATGTGAGTGAAAGCACAAGCACATTGACAGCTTGAAGAGTTGAAATCGTTGCAATCTGAAGGGAAATCGTCAATTTAATTGATTTCCACAACTGAATCGGCCGATTCTTGGATAGTATTTCGGTATGGCGATTCGGAGTTGGCCAAAAGAGATGTGAGTGAAAGCACAAAGCATATTGAAGAAGTATCACAGCCTGAAAACGTTCTGTCAATTGCACAAAATTCAGCGCCCACAGCGTTACCTGCCGGTGCGAACGGCTCGACGGCTCGAAGAAACCGAATTGCCAAACAAAACAAACCTGGCGGGCATAAATGGCCTACCAAAAGAAAGAATTCGGAAACATGGAAAGCTGAAAAATGTGTAATATGGAAAGTGGAAACGTCTCCCCAACAAAGTGGAAATCAAGAAAATATGCACAAGCAGGTGGGGAGATCATTCGAATTGCAAATTTTGAACTCAGACGACCGAATGTGGTGTCAAGTGACTGCTGGCGAGGTCTTGATTATTATTTAACACATCAACATTTAATTACTGCATGCTATATTCAGCTTTACCTCAGATACGTGCTTTTTGGTCACGGAACAAATCCTGTAAAACGTGCGCACTTAAATTGTAAATCTTTAACAAATATGACCGACTCCGGCATCAAACAACTGCTTTTGACTTTCAGATAATTGTCTTACACAATAACACACCAGCACATCCACAACCAATTACTGCATGCTACGTACCTCGGATTATACCCTCTCGTCATATCGAATTAAGAGTCAGTCTCTGAACCGATCGAGTCTTGGTCCTTTGCCATATTCAGACCCCAAAAATGAAACTTTGGCATGGAGGGCTCAAAGTTGGATGACTAATACGTATGGATAGGTTATATAACCACCGCAAAGGATATCCCGATTCGACGGTCCACGCTCGAGATACGGCCTTCTGAAAATCGGTCCGCTTAACTATGGGACCAAAACTTCAAAATCGAATTTCTAGCGCACTAATCAGTGTTGGGACTTAAAAATTGGGGGTTTAGGGTAACTTTTAGAGTACTTTCAGAATCAACGGTCGAATTGCATTTTCAATGAAAAAATTTTTTTTCGACCCCCTTTGGAGCCCCGTAGCTCGTCTGGAACCCCGCCTACACCGTTTTTTTTATTCCAGAATATTGTAGCGCTATCAATTCCCTACAGTTTGGTATAAGCCACATTGGCTAACCCGTGGAAGAAAGTGGTGAAATATGGCTTCAAAGTTGAAAAATCCTCAAATTTTTAGTTTTGTTACTGCACCAAAATTTCCTGCTGGAGTTTCTAGCGCACTGATCAGTGTTGGGACTTGAAAATTGGGGGTTTGGGGTAATTTTAGAGTACTTTCAGAATCAACGGTCGAATTCCATTTTCAATAAAAAAAATTTTTTTCGGCCCCCTTTGGAGCCCCCTAGCTCATCTGGAACCCCCCCTACACCGTTTTTTTTATTTCAGAATATTGTAGCGCTATCAATTCCCTACAGTTTGGTATAAGCCACATTGGCTAACCCGTGGAAGAAAGTGGTGAAATATGGCTTCAAAGTTGAAAAATCCACAAATTTTTGCTAGAAACTGAAAATTTCGTGCAGTACCAAAACTAAAGATTTGTGGATTTTTCAAGTTTGAAGCCATATTTCACCACTTTCTTGTGCGGGTCAGCCAATGTGGCTTATACCAAACTGTAGGGAATTGATAGCGCCACAATATTCTGAAATAAAAAAAACGGTGTAGGGGGTTCCAGACGAGCTAGGGGGCTCCAAAGGGGGTGGAAAAAAATTTTTTTCGTTGAAAATGGAATTCGACCGTTGATTCTGAAAGTACTCTAAAAGTTACCCCAAACCCCCAATTTTCAAGTCCGAACACTGATTAGTGCGCTAGAAACTCCAGCAGGAAATTTTGGTGCAGTACCAAAACTAAAGATTTGAGGATTTTTCAAATTTGAAGCCATATTTCACCACTTTCTTCCACGGGTTAGCCAATGTGTCTTATACCAAACTGTAGGGAATTGATAGCGCTACAATATTCTGAAATAAAAAAACGGTGTAGGGGGGGTTCCAGACGAGCTAGGGGGCTCCAAAGGGGGTCGAAAAAAATTTTTTTCGTTGAAAATGGAATTCGACCGTTGATTCTGAAAGTACTCTAAAAGTTACCCCAAACCCCCAATTTTCAAGTCCGAACACTGATTAGTGCGCTAGAAACTCCAGCAGGAAATTTTGGTGCAGTACCAAAACTAAAGATTTGAGGATTTTTCAACTTTGAAGCCATATTTCACCACTTTCTTCCACGGGTTAGCCAATGTGTCTTATACCAAACTGTAGGGAATTGATAGCGCTACAATATTCTGAAATAAAAAAAACGGTGTAGGGGGGGTTCCAGACGAGCTAGGGGGCTCCAAAGGGGGTCGAAAAAAATTTTTTTCATTGAAGATGCAATTTGACCATTGATTCTGAAAGTACTCTAAAAGTTACCCTAAACCCCCAATTTTTAAGTCCCAACACTGATTAGTGCGCTAGAAATTCGATTTTGAAATTTTGGTCCCATAGTTAAGCGGACCGATTTTCAGAAGGTCGTATCTCGAGCGTGGAGCGTCGAATCGGGATATCCTTTGCGGTGGTTATATAACTTATCCATACGTATTAGTCGTCCAACTTTGAGCCCTCCACGCCAAAGTTTCATTTTTGGGTCTGAATACTGAAACTCGATTGGCCCAGAGACTGACTCTTAATTCACCGATTATCGGCCGCGGATTTCCCCCCGGAACCACACCTAGAAAACTTGCTATAAAATTCACATGCATAGACGTACATTCGTGCCCAAAAGGCCAGATCGGTAGACCATTTGCCCTAGCTACAGAATAAGCACAGTTAGAAAGATTGGGATCGAAACCCTAGGACGGTGGCCCTTTTTAAGTAAGCATTTCAAATCAAAAGTGGATCGGCAGTTAGCAACGAATACTTGGACATTCTGCATTAGTAGTGAAGCACTTTTTGAACAGAAAGCGCAGCCGATTGATTACGAAAAACACGTGGTTTAGCGAATACAACGGACGCAACAGGGGTTTCCTCTAAGTTCGTCGTATCAAGAGTGGAGACAAAGAAGCTACGCAGAAGAACGATAAGGCAGCTTGCTGACAACGGAGTATTGTCCACAGAGAATGTACTGAAAGAAGATTAGGTACCGAGAAAGGGCTAAAGCTTCTACTATAAAACGCGATACAGTAGTACCTGCTTTAGGTGCATGTGTACACTAAGATTGAATTGCAATTGTTCATCTAAAAAGTTTTCGGCGGCAAACTTGTACAGTTCCAAACCTCACAACTCATGTCCAGTAGGATCTTACCTTATAACCCTACGTAATCAAACAACTATCGTGCTAAAAAGAGGGTGGAGGAGGCACAGGCATTTGAAGAATTCCCCGGGTTGTTTGTCAATCGCTTTTTGGACTTACGTACGATTCTTACCCGCAGTTGTGTCGAAAATTTAGCGATAGCGACTAGTTTCGTGGCATCTGTCTTGGGCTAAGTGCTTAGCTCGAGTACAGTCAGGCACTTGACGCCGTTTATGATACCGTCACCATATGGTAATGGTAGCGGGTTTACGTGGGTGATTTCATACAACGAAAAGTGTGTACCACATTGTACCGCATAGATTTTTTAGTAGGCGATTTTTATACCCGCCTAAAAGAAACAGAACAGTTTGTTATTAGAAAAATTTAACGACCAGCTTTGGCTGTTGTAGCTTTTCTTCGCAATTGTTCTTCATTCGATCCTTTAGCTGTGCAGATTGGATTCATCTGTTTTGCTGCAGATCTGTGTCGGAGAAGATAGTGAAAAGCTGATTAAATAAGGCAAGTATAAGTGAAAAACCACTATTTGATTTTGATTTTATTTTTAGCTATCTTATCTATCATCATCATCATCACAGATACACATTTATACTGTGGGTGTGCTCATTCAATTAGGTGGAGATACGATGCGACGTGAGGGGGTGACCGAAGTCCTACGATCCCATTTCGCAAGTCCGTATGTACGTCAAAAGCGTACGGTATCGCCCTCTCTTCTTTCTTTCACTGCCCTGCCACTAGCTTCCAGCATGCTTGGATCGGAATGCATCGGCCAGTTTGCTCCAGCGGTGGGAAGTCGGTCCACAAAGAGAGCGACGCGACGGTCATCCCGATAAGGCTCGAGTGATAGGTTTGAGCCTGGTTGACCACATCTCTAGTGAGCCAAGAGGGTCTCTGATCATCATCCTTCTCCAAGCATGCTTTCAGCTGTGTGGCTTCCAGGTGCAACGGCAGATCTAGTCGGTTGCCGTTTACCTACTTGACTTGCTGTCACCAGGCTTCGGTTGGGCTTTATGCCGACGACCAACTGTTTGCGACAAAAAACATGCCCCGCTGAGTGAATGAGTGTGCGAGCACGTGAACAGTGGCTAATGAAGTGCATGAGAGATTTCAGATGCCAGTGATCAACGTAGGAGGCGGTGTGGCAGCGCTGGCGGCAGTGGCGGGCGGGGCAGTTGAGCCGATGGACCTGGGCGAGAACGAAGCCGACGCGCAGATGGGCGACGACGTGTTGCCGGAGGCGCCGGCCGTTCACCAAGTGGCCAACGCTACCCTCGACCTCGACCAGTACACGGCCAACTACGATGGCATGGCCAAAGTACAACGGCTTCTTTACGTGGCCGACCACTGTCCTGTGCTGAGGCTGGACGCGCTGACCATGTTGGTCAAGTACCTACAGACCACCCACAACGTTTCCATGTACCAGTCGGTGCACCAGAAACTGCAGCACACCGCGCAGCAGTTGGGGGTGGTACCGCAGATGGTAGGACCCGATTTGACCAACGGTCTCACTGATAACAACGCCCACGCTCGCTCGTCGTTGGCCTACGACCAGCAGTGGGTGGAGTCGCAGACGAAACGCGCGCAGCTGAAACTGGAGAAACTGGACACCGACTTGAAACACTACAAAAGCAACAGCATCAAGGAGAGCATCCGTAGAGGACAGGACGACCTGGGAGAGCACTACCTGGACATGGGCAACCTCACCGACGCGCTCAAGTGCTTCTCACGCGCGCGCGACTACTGCACCTCCTGCAAACACCTGCTGAGCATGTGCTTCAACGTGATCCGGGTCAGCGTCTATCTGCACAACTGGTCGCTCGTGATGAGTTACGTGAACCGAGCTGAGAACACCACCGACATGGCTCAGCCCCAGCCTGGCAAAGAAGCGGCGCAGGCCCGATTGCAGGCTCTCAGCAAACTGCGCGCTGCTGCCGGACTGGCCGACCTCGCCAACAGAAAGTACAAGCCGGCCGCCAAGAACTTTCTGCAGGTTGGTGCTTTAGTCATTTCTTCGTTCTCACTAACCGGCCGGAAAACGCTGAAATACTGGCTAAAATAAATATCTGACAGTCGTTGTAGCTAGGTATGGCATGTAAATTTTTATACTGTAAAAACTAAATCAGCAAAATTTTGCTGTAATTATAAAGTAATTCAGTCAGGCACTTAACGCCGTTTATGGTACCGACACCATATAAGGTGCCGGTACCATAGGGTAGTGGTACCATATATTGTGCCCCCACGTTCGGCGACTGTGGTCGTACCATATATGGTAACGGCACCATATATTATGGTACCCCAACCCATGGCCATGGGTGCCGGTACCATATATGGTGACGGTACCATATATGGTACCACTACCATACATGGTACGAAATCTGAACATAGTGGTACCATATATGGTACCGGTAACAACGCGAAGGTAGGGGTACCATATATGGTACCACCACAGACCTCGAACGTCGGGGTACCATATATGGTACCACTACCTAAGGTACCGGTACCATATATGGTGCCGGCACCTTATATGGTGTCGGTACCATAAACGGCGTTAAGTGCCTGACTGTTATTCATGACTTTTTATGAGAAAAAGTTTATCCGAAGGAAGAAGGGACTGAACTAACAATCGGTGGGGCTGAGTTGAACCACTTGACTGGCTACATACCATAACCCTAGTTGTTTGTGACGTGCTGTACTCGCAGAGGTAGCTTTCTGAATAACATTACATAGCTCCCATTTACAGGCTATCTACATCTTTTGCGCTACGACTTTTTCGGCTTTGAAGAAAAATTAATTGGACTTAGATTACGTCTTCATAGTTCTGAGAATGACACAACTATTCAGTCTATGTAAAGAAGTTAGGTTATTTTTTGATTCGGTAGCAAAATCCTTAGTAATAGCCCGAGCAAGGCCGCGTCATTGGCTCAGTGGGTAGCTCGCTGCCTCTGAGTCACGGCGGTCACTGCATCCCTAGCGGTTGTAGTGGTTCATCCTCTCGGCGCGGCAAGTTTCTTGCTGCAAAGAGTTGGTCGTCGGCACAACGCTCCACCCAGGCCACCGAAAGCTGGTTACAGCGAGTAGGTAAAATGGGAACCAACTGGATCTGCCGTTGCACCGAAGCCGCTCCACAAAGCATGCCGCGTTGGGAAGAACATCTACGATGCCAGAAGCTGTCTGAGAAACCAACTATGCCGGGGAGCCCTCGGCCGTCGGGAGCTGTCAGCATCATGGCATCGACACGCCGGCCGCCCTCCTGGTGACCGGCACCCAGCAGCATGGCTAGGAGTGGCTGGCAGTGAAAGAAGGGCAACGTCCGAGATGACGAATCACGGGGAAGCGAAATGGACCTCGAGTCTGATCGCAGGCCGTAAGGCCCCCCGCACATCGGATCGGATCGGAGCCCGAGCAAAAACAAAAATCGCTGTAAAATTGCCATTTTGCTTAAAAAAGCCTGAAATTTGGGCTTTGAGGAGCGTAACGACGCCGAAGGGGTGGTATCGCCTGACGGGGGTATCCCCACCCCGGGTCAGTGCCGTCCATTTAGGTCACCTTTCTTAGTGCTGAAGGTTGGTTTGCGCACCAGGTTCAGACTTGACCCAATCCTGAGAAAGTAAAGATTATCTTAAATTGGGCAATTTCTAAACCTAAATATAGCGATTTAAATAAAAACTTTTCTTTTTGCAGTCATTTCTGCAAATCTTAACCAAAAACCGAAAATTTGCAGAATGTCTGCTAAAATACAGGGAATTTTGGCTGTTAGAATTTCAAGCGTCAAAATTTGAGTCAGTCCTGAGTGATTTTCTGAACATCGGCTTTCAGCATACAGCCCCAGTTCTGTTGAATTTTGCGCGCAAGTAAAAGAGACTTTCAGGTGTCGTTTGACCACTTCAACTACCGCGACGTGGTGTCGGCGCACAACATAGCTGCGTACGGGGCGCTGTGTGCCCTGGCCACGTTTGACCGGACCGACCTGCAGAAGCAAGTGCTAGCCAGCAGTGCATTCAAGCAGTTCCTGGAGTTGGAGCCGCAACTGAACGACGTGCTGCGCAAGTTCAACGAGTCCGAGTACGACGCTTGCTTGCGTCTTCTTGACGAGGCCAGAGATAATTTGATGCTGGATATGTACTTGGCGCCGCACCTCAACGCTTTGTACGCCATGATAAGAAAGCGCGGCTTGGTGCAGTACTTCTCGCCCTACCTGTCGGCCGATATGCACAAGATGGCCGCTGCCTTCAATACCAGCGTAGACCGACTGCAGTTGGAGCTGAGCAATCTAATCTTGGAAGGCGAAATCAAAGCGCGCATTGACTCGCACAATAAAGTGCTTTACAACAAAGACACCGATCAGCGCAGCAGCGCCTACGATCGCTCCCTCATGGCCGGTCGCATGTTGCAGCGACGCGCTAAAGCAGTGGTATTGCGCGCTGCCGTGCACCGTGCAAAAGTGTGCGTAAAGTTACCGCCTAAGAACGGACAGCAGGCTGCCGCTTCGTCGGGACTCCAGCAACAGATGTCGGACGCCGGCGACACACCTAGCAATAGCGGCCAATCCTCGCCGCAACAGTGACGCTCCCCTGTCTAGGGTACATTGATCAGTTCTTATCTGCAAGTGCTTTGTCTGCTTTCACCATTTAATGGGTCTGGCGCAGACATGGGCATAAGGAGCTGTCAGCTTGAGGCTTTTGACTTTCTTTCGCCCACTCTACCCCGTCAGGATTTTTTATACAGTTTTTTTTCTCACAAAAACATGGTCAAATATGCTTAATTATATGTAAAATAAAACAGCTCAAAATAGCATGTTTTGAGGAAAAGTAAGTTTTCGATTAAGATCAGCCTAACTACCATCCTCTCACCCTAGACCAGGCATCGCTACCTTTCAGCCTCTCTTCAGAAAATCTAGCCGGTCCCAGCCAAATGCTAGCCCATGTCTGGTCTGTGTTGCTTTTTTGGAAGGTCGTTCTTTCGCGCCGGTGTTACGAAGTACGGTTGCCCTAGGTTAATCGATCGGTCGCGCTCGCGTAATTGATTACAAGTCCATACAGTTCATGGTGGTTAGGCTGTAAAGAAAGAAAACAGTTCGCTTTTCCAGAGTTGAAAAACTGTGGCGATTTCCTGTGAACAATGAATTCTTGTTCAACGACGTAGCTAAACTCGAACGGCCTGCGCCATGTTCTCTGTATGGATTAGATACATGTGCATGGCGTGGTCGGCAGCTCAGCGGGACAGCCGGGTTTCCATGCGTAGTTGCTCTGTACATCGGTGTAAATTTTCGGCCGTAAATTCAAATTTTGGTGGGAACTTTATTGGCGGGAAATTTGAATTTTCGGAGATCTAGAAAATCGTTATTTCAGCTAAAATTCAATTTTTTTGCGTGAAAGTCAATTTTTTTATTTAAAACTGCTTAAAATCTACTAATTTGCAAACCAAAATTTTCGTCCAAAAATTGAAATTTTCGACGAACTTTTACGGTTCTGTGCGTAGTTGCGTAGGCCAAGGGTACGTAGTTGCTAAAATTGATTTCTATGGCCGAAAAATGCGCCAGGAAGCTCCTTAACAGCTTGTGGAAGCATTTAAATTTAATAGAGTTTTATTTTCGTCTCCCTGAGCCCCTGGACACCCCATGCACATGTATGATGAATTACGATCGCTAGCAATCCTGTTGATTAGCAGAAAAGTTATCTATTGTGTTTTTTGCAGTTACGTTGTTACTTGTCGTTCGGCAAAGATGAGACTACTAACTAAACCTGAGTTGTGCCTGGCTGTTCGAGAGAATAATGATTGCTTGATATTTGCATAAAATTAGCTGTTCTTTTGAATGCAAATTTCGGGGTTCATATCTCCACAATTATTGCAGTTTTTACTCTGTTTTGTGCTGTCTCTCCGTTGTGTTAGTTGTGGCCGGTTTCGTGGCTTCTGTGCATTCGCTGTTCTCAGGGAACTGAAGGCGTCGCTTCACTAACCCAGCTCTGAGGTTGTTTGTAGAATCTTGCTCATGTTGGGTTCTATGCATTTTTTAAGGTTAACCTTGCCATGTACCATCGTCTTTGGCGTGCTGCTGCTGCACGCTTATTGTACAGCGCAGTTGCAGTGCAGTTGGCGAGTGGTCATGAATCGAAACGTGTGCACAGACGAGTGGGTAAAAATTGTTTCAACTACGTGCTGCTGTTCTCTATGATACATCGATGATTATTTCAGCCATAGTCGGTGCCGGCGTCGGTGGGACGTCCTGTGCGTATTTCCTGAAGGAATTCGGAGGCTCCAAGATCTCTGTCGATCTGTTTGAAGCGAGTAGAGTAGGAGGCAGACTGGCCACGGTCAAGATAAACGGCAAGGACTATGAGAGCGGCGGATCTATTATTCACCCTCACAACAAGTACATGGTGGAGTTTGTAGAACGGCTAGGTGCGCTGAATGTCTGGCACGCTTGTTTGGTACATGTAACTGTTTTTATTAGGACTCAAAAAACAAGATGAAGCCGACAGTGGAAGGATGGGTATCTACAACGGTAAAGAGTTCGTTTTTCTGGAAACCGGTTGTGCTCTGCTTACACTCGCTCGACTTATTTGGAGATACGGCCTGGACATGCTCAGATTGAGATGGTTCATCAACGATATGCTTGCACACTTTTCCAAGTACGTAAGTGTATATCGCTGTCTATTATCATAGATTTCCCTCTTTGTGCGCACAGTATGTAGTATCGACAGTGTTTCGATGATATCAAAGTTCGTCGATATCGATATTTTCAGATCAAAATTGATCGATATTCATAGTTATGCAAGAATCAATTTGAAAAAGCAAAAAACTGTTTTCGCTGCTTATCATTAATGCCCTTCTGAAGCTCTTCATTTTTTGCATTCCACTGGTTCGCATGCTGAGACAGCACCTTGTTGATTCGGATACAAGTTGTAGTTGAGGGTCTGAGCCCAAATTCTAGGGAGAGGTTTGGCACCAAAAAACGCTCAAAGGCGCAAAAAAATCCTAATTCTGGGTTAAAAATCGCTAATTTGGGCTCAAACACAGTAAAAAGTGGTGTTTTATTCCAAATGTGTTTTTTCCATTTCCATTTCTCAGATCCCTATGGGGGTGTGCTGGACATTTATTCTGCAAAAACGATCACTGCTGTCTTTGCGTATTGCAGGATTTACCGTCTCCAGTCCAGCGAACACGCTTTCACCTCAGTGCCGCAGATGCTTGAAGCAATGTCGCACGAATTCGTTGTGCAGAGTCATATTAGTCTGAGGCAGCTGTTGGAAGAGAAGGGGTTTAGACGCAACTTCATTGATGAATTCGTTACGTCGGTGACCCTGGTCAACTACTGCCAGACTGCAAGTATTCCTGCTCTGGTCGGCTCTGTCAGTGTGGCTGGAGCCACCCCTCATCTCTGGTCTGTCTTCGGTGGCAACAAACTGGTCCCCGAACGACTTCTCGCTCAATCCGGCGCTGCGCTTCACAAGTACGTATCAGCTGAAAATCTCCTTTAAACGTAATAAGCTGTGCAGTTAATAGTGGTACATAGCAGAAAAATACTTCCTAAAATAAAAAATAGCCAAAATTTTCTGCTAGGGGTGCGGGCCGAGGGACCTTGGCCGGCGAATGAAGGGGCTAGGCCCGCAGCCCTATGTAAGTATGCTTGTGAAAGTATTTGAAAAGTGGACTGAACTACATTCATCGGAAACTCCAACAAGTATCAACCATTCCATTACAGATTATTTTTCAATGTACCCTTAAGCAGACGTGGGCTAGCATTTCGGCTGAAGGGATGGTAAATTTTCAAATGCTGAGGGTGATAGAGGAAATGGTAAGCCAAAAAATCCAATTTTTTACTAAAATCAAGGTTTTTAGGCTGCTTTTTCGCTAAAATATGGCAAAATAAGCTATTCTGAGCTTATTTACATATAATCTAGGCATGCTTTTTCATAATTTTTCTATACAAACTGCTTGGTAAAAATTCCTGAGGAGGGTAGCGGCGGCCTCATGGGTGGTCAGCCCTTTTTCGCTTATGTCTACCTTTAAGACTAGAATGTGTTGCAGTAAATCGATCGCCGCTGATCAGTAAAACCTCGCATTTGAACGGCCGCCTTCCGCCCTCGTTTCCAGGCTGACAATCGCACTGGCTTAGACTCAGTCTTACACGCAGGTTTAGGCTTAGACTTTGGGTCAAGTTTAGGCTGGGTTTAGGTTATCGGTTAATACACATATAGTACACGAATACGGAATACAAACAAAAATAATGGTCTGCTGACGAACATATGTTGTTAAGCTTTAGTCTGCAGGAGGAGCTTAGTCCGTAAGCAGGTTTAACGGAGCAGTTTTAAAATACATATCAGACTAAAATTATATAGCCGTTCAGAGAGCATTTTAAACTTGCCTCTTTTACCGATGGGTCGGTTGGTCTTTTTTCGTGTTAGTAACTTGTAGCATACGTAGCTTTAGAGTCAAGGTGACAGTGCTCGGTCGTGGCTCCGACTCGAAATTCTACCTGCGCGGTGAAGATGAGGATAACAACACGGTTTCGTTCGAAGGCTACGACGCTGTTGTGATTGCGTTTCCGCTCGTCTCCAACAGTAAGAGGCAGCTGACAGTGCAGAATCTGCCCGACCTGTCTCCGGCTGAAGGGCCTTTCCATCAAACCATCACAACCTTTGCAGCGGGAGACATTCGTGCCTCAACCTGGGGTCTGTCCGACAAAAAACTGCCAGACAGCATTTACTCCTGCAACCCCAACCTCTTCTACTCCTGTGTGGCGCAGTGGCTGTCTGTCGACTGGACTAAAGAACAGCCAATCCCGACAGGCTCGGATCGCGTGTGGAAGGTGTTCAGTGGGAAGCGCTTGACCGAAGGCCAGTTTGACCAGTTGTTCGAAAATGTGAAGGACAGCCACGTCACAGAGTGGTTGGCTTACCCTGAGTACGCCGGCAAGCCCAAAAAGCTCGACTTTCAACTGGACACCAATTTGTATTACGTCAACGCGATCGAGTGGGCCGCCAGTGCGATGGAGATGAGCGTGATCGGCGCCAAGAATGTGGCGTTGCTTATCAAACACCGGTTGTTGGATGAGAAGCCTGAGTTGATTGATAGTTTTGTAGCGGATACTAACAAACCTGAACTGTAAATTCAAATGGTGCTATAAACTTGGATGGCAGGTGAAGGTAGATTGGTCTGCGGTTAAGTCCGTTTCCTACTGGCTGTGATGCGTAGTCCTAGGCTTTTCATTGTTATTGCTTTTCAAGTGTCAGTTATGTCGAAAAGGAGGGCAACGACCGACTTAAATCATGACAATTGGGATCAAGAGGATGATGACGAACCAGAAGAGGTATTAAAAGTAGTCGGTCACAGATTTTGCAACGTGTACGTATGGCTATCGAATGTCGGTACCATGTGGTGTCACTTGAAGATTCAACTGATACCGTGGTGTGGTAGTGTATAGTGCCAGAATACCGGTATGTCGACCAATGCAATCCCTGCTGAGTGTTATAGGCACAAGTGTTGTATCGTTTTGAGCATACATGTAACAGGTGATCCGTCGAAAGGGGAGGGAGGTCTGAGCCCAAATTATAGGGAGTGGAGTTGGGCATTCAAAAAACGCAATTTTTCGGCTAAAAATCGCTAATTTGGGCTCAAATCCAGCTAAAAAGTGCTATTTTACTGGCAATTTTGGCAATTTTTTGTTCTAAATTGTGGTGTTGTTAGGCTTTTTTTGAAGGCCCATTTCGAAAATTTTTTATTTTATTCACAGTATGGAAATTTTTGGGAACTAATTTGCCTCAGATATACATTAGCAGTGCAGTTCTATCAATTTCATGCCTATTCTAAATTGCCTAAAAATAGTTTTGAATCGCAGCAGCACTCTGTGAGCAATGCTGCAGGTGGAATGTCGACTCTCAGACTGTAACACTATGTTTAAACCAAAGTATCAGCTTTTGTATTTAAAGTTGCTTCTGACACATCCTTGCATCTCCTACAAGCTATATTTCATGCTAGGAAAAAATATTGAAAAACAAATTTCGAAATGAAAAATTTTCATAAAAAATGCTTTTTTTTTACTTTCAAAAAAAATTTTTTTTCACAACTCTACTAAATTGTAAAAAAACGCAAAAATTTGCTCAATTACTTGCCAGAAAAATCGGAGGGGGGTCGGAAGAATGGTCTGGGGGGTAGACCGCCCGGACCCCCTGTTAAATGTGTTGTTTTGAGCATTGTTGAGTGTTTTAACTTCCAGGTTGGCACTTTTGAGACAGCCTCCAAACAGCAGTTGAGTCAACGCAAAATTAAGGTTGCAAAGCGCCGTTTGGACTCGGACGGGTCAAGTTCCGGAAAGGTGTGTTATGCAGAATTTGCACTCTGTATCTGACTGTTCCCCTTTAGGGTCTTTTCGCGTCGTTTGCCGGTTTTTCGTCTTCTGCAGCTGCAGAGCCGTCTGGTGCTGCAGTCAGTTGCTTGGAGTCAGTGAGCACAACTTCCGGCAGTGGCGTTGTCAGTTCATCTGCTGACACTCCAAAAGCTGCTACGGTAATCATCACTGCTGACTTTGAATAGAAAAGATAATGCAAAATCTTTAGATAAAGCAAGTGAAATTTAGTGACAGTGACGGAACGCCTACTGTCGCTGCCTTGCCGAAGATTGTGGCATTCAGTACGTCCACTCCACTTATGTCTTCTGATAGCGGCGGACAGTCTAGGTTTGTTCTCTCTTTCTTTTACTGTGATAAAGCTGAGCTGTTCGGTCCATTTGCCACACTTACATGAGTGTGGTGTAACACCCGTGTTGTACAGCGTTAGATAGAAAGCAGCTTTTTGATTCAGAACAAGCAATCCGGGCCGTCCTACGTTCACTTTTACCAAAGTTATGAGCCAATAACTGCAAAAACCTCAGTGTTTTTCTAATTTTGAGCTAGAAATGTCAAAATCCACTTTGTATAGGTTCTACGTACATGTAGTTGTATCCAAACACAAATTTTTAGCCAAATCGGAAAACTTTTTTGCGGGTTTGTCTTTAAGAGTTGACATTAAGAAAATCGGGCTGTTAACTGAATCACATGATAAATTTTAAGGTCCGGATTGTTCCACTTAAGCCCTAAATAGTAATACTGTAATAATCAACACTCTCAAAGCAACCCCAAACATACATGGGCCGGGGGGTATACCCCTCCCCCTCGGTCGGCCATACCCCCCCTCGGCCGGTCATACCTCCCCTCCCCTCTCCTCCCCTCGAGGAAATTTTCGCTTAATTAAGGCAAAATAGGCGTTTTTTTTTTTGCCTTTTTTCAGGGGGGACCCCCCCCCCCGAGGTCTCCAACCCCCCTACCCCCCCTCCGGATTTTTCCGGCCCATGTATGACCCCAAAGTAGTTGTTTCAGCGTGACAAATGGCGGTGCTCCAACCTTAACCGCAAAACGACAAAAGCAGATCGACAAGTAAGTAATCAACTTTCACATTGGTACGAATTCTTTATACCGTAAGCTAGCAACATAGTTGCTGAGGGCATTCTTATGAGTTACCAGTAGTTTGAGGAAATTGGAACGGTTTCCTTCAGGAGTTCATCCGAAAGTCCAGATTACTGCATTCAGCTGAAAGCCCTGAACGAAGGTGTCATTTCATGGATCCAGCAGCACGTGAGCGAAAATCCATACGTCGATCTCTCGCCGGTCTTTCAAGATTACTTCACGCATATTGGAAAGATTGAGACCGAACTGAACAAGCAAAGCTCCAGCAAAAAGACTGACGCTCCGACTGAACAGAAGACCGACAAACCTTCAGCAAAGTCTGGCTTCAACTTCAGTGCAGCTGTGAAGGATCCGATTAAATCGGTCACTAAGTTTGGACAAGGCGACGAGAAAGCCGAAAGCGCCGCTAACCTCCCTCTATTCAAATTTGGTCGCACTGAGCCGACCACCGCCGCCGCCACCACTGCAGCTTCGACCCCGGTCTTCTCTTTCGGAAGTAAAAAGGGAGTTGCGGGTTCTGAAGAGGCCGACGCTGCTCCGAAGTTTCTGTTTGGCACTTCTGCACCTAAGCCGACCGATTCAAAGCCTACTGCCACCACTGCGCTTAGCTCATTCATTTTTGGAGATGGAAAACCTGCCACTACCGGCTTCTCCTTCTTCGCTACAGCTACTCCTGCTGCCTCTGCCGTTTCTGCCGCGGACAGCACTGCAGCAGGTACCGACCGCCACCTGTGACTAAATTGTTAACCAGTGTTTTTAGAAGAAGCTCCGTATGTACCACCGGAACCGGAAGTGACTGAGATAAAAGAGGAAGGTTCTGTGTTTTCGATCAAGTATGTTTCGCACTCACTTTGTGCAGTCTTGTTGTACACTAGTCGGAGAAATACCAGTGTAGGATATGACAGCAGTATCCTATTGAGTATCCGATACCAAATGTCATTGCAATCAAAGCATCGGAAGCTCCTATTTTTGCAATTTGTATGTAGGCGTCGTTGCTCTAAACCTTGCTACTACAGCACGCTTAGGTTTGCTCGACATAAATGGTACCGGTTCCATACATGTGGATGCTAGTACTTCAAATTGAGCCGTTGTGCCATATGGTATTGATAGTACTGGTACCTTATCTAGAAATCCCAGACTATATTTGGAATGTGTAGCGTAGAGAATGGTGGAACTGTAGTAGTTGCGTAACGCATGGACTCCGAGCTGGAAACTTGCGGAACAAATGACAGACAGAAAACGAATGGCCACACTCGGCACCAAATGAAGAGAGTTTACTGATTAGAAGAAACAATACAATGATTATAGAGACTAGACGGGAGCGTTATATACACACATCTTTCATCAGCAAGTAGGTAAAATATAAAACTGGCAAAAATAGAAAGGTCAGGTGCTTTGAAAAACAAGGTGCCAAATACAGTAGTGGTACGAAATGGCATTGCCTGCGGCTTCGTAAACAGTCATAACTTGTTTTGTATGTTTTCGTTTGTTTGACTGTATGTATAAGCTTAACGTTTAGGTGCAAATTGTTCTACAACAAAGATGGCAAATTTATGGAAAAAGGAGTAGGCACGTTATACGTAAAACCTGTTGACGGCAAGACGCAATTACTTATTCGAGCGGCCACAACCCTGGGTAACTCAACTCCCATTCTGCTTCTTTTTCTGTTCAATCAATGCTAGTTCTGCTTTCAGGCAATGTACTGCTGAATATTTGCCTGTTGGACTCGATTCCCCTCAAAAGAATGGGCAAAAACAACGTCAGTCTGGTCTGCATCCCTAATCCGCCGCTCGAAAGCAAATCTGATGAAGTGTCGAAGCCAACTTCTATGTTGATCAGAGTGAAAACAGCCGAGGATGCCGATCAATTGCTTGGCAAACTGCAACAGCATGCACAGAAGGTCAGTTAGCTTTTTAACTCTTATGTACGTAAAGACCGGATTAGCAGCGTGAAACAAGTTGTCGTTCGAGTCTTTAGAGTACGTAGTATAATAATGATAGGGTGATGATCAGGATAAAGCTTGTATGAGGTTTCAGACTTGAACGACTAGGCAGCCAGACTACTGCTTAAAGCATAGACATGCACTGTCCCAGTTGCAGAAGTTAAGGAGAAATTGGTGTGGTAGAGTTGTTTGTGAGATTTTTTAGAGTGAGACTTCCCAGCCGACCAAATGACCAGCGGACAATGTGCTACGGTAGTAGACGATGATAAATGTGTTCGGTGTTCGGTTGACTGTCTCCTTTGAATAAACGGTTCACAATGCCGGCGTCGAAGAACGATGCCCAAGCCTGTTGTTGAACGGCCGGGCCAGACAAGCTCGTTGACCGTGACTTTAACGGCCAGAATTTGTGAGACAACTTTTTAAACTCGCAGCTCGTCTCTATCCGAGGCTACGCCTGTTCGGTCTAATCTGACAGCTGGTTTTTCTCTTACAGTAGCTGTGTATGTATGTACGTACGTACTGTCATAGATGTGATTGCAAACCACATCAATCGGCCGAATGGAGGGGCGGTGATTTCATTTGTCAGAGACCAAAAGAGCAAGCGCCAAGCTAATAAAGGGTTCATAAGAAAATGAGTCAAGCGGGTCCGGCTTAATCTGCATGATTAAACGGTGCAGCCGGTGCGGCGAGGCGTGTGATGCGCGCGCAGCGCATCATTTGTCAGTGTAGGCCTACCGTATGCTGTGTGTGATTGAATTAGAGTTAGCTGTGGTCAGGTTGTTTTGAGCATAGCTCAATCGGATTAGCTCATGCAGTCGGGGCTAATGGGCTAATGCAGAGTTGGCAGGTCGGGGGTCCGTGCTGCTGCCCAATTGGTTTGTTTTCCGCCTCGCTAAAACTCTATTTGCTGGCAAGTCCGTGAGCCGCGAAATCGGCGAGTCGATCGTCATTGGTTGACGCCTATTAGACACGATCGACCATTCGTCGGCTGGAAAGTGAGTGGCGGTGAGCGGCAGGCCCAGTCGACTGGCAGCTACCTCTGACCAAGCATGTGATTAAGGCGTGAACAAATTATATGGTCATTTCTCTCGCCCAACTGGTCATCCGGCAATCCACCAGGTACGCTCATTTTGTGCTCAAGCAGCGCACCGATTTTTCCGCCGCTTCTCTCTCCCTCCATTAGTGACTGGCTCGCACCTTCGCTTCAGAGCCGGTTTTTAATATGCCAAAAACCCGTTGACACAATCGCAGATCCACTTCATGCCCGTCCGTCGCTTGCAGTTGGCAGCTGCCTTAAGCCCAACCGGCCCCCGCTCGGCTCGCCCGTAGATAGCATCGTTGGAGCCAGACCGAATTACGACTTGTTCGGCGGCCCATTTTGCGCTTTGCGCACTCAACCGTCTCAATCGCACGTTCGACACCACAAACATTGCTCATGGTCACTAGCTGACCAGTGGGCGTGCAGATACGTCTGACTGGTCATAGGCGGAGCGATCCGTCCCCTGATAGTTGCACTCGTTGCTCAGGTGTTAATACGGCGTGCCACTAACAAAGAGCTTCTAAAAAATTAAAACCGTCCTAGCGGTTAGATTCAGCGCTGTCTGCCGAGATCAGTGGTTCAACGGTTAAAATCGGTTGGAGGCAGACAGAGCAGTTCCATAAAACTGAAATGTGTCAATCCCATACGAGCATCAGTTGAGACGTAGGAAACAATACGTAACAGAAATGATAGGTAAGGAGGGACTGTGTTTGGAAAAGTAGTCGAACTAAAAAACTGGAGTCTACTGCAAGCAAACTTTTTGTGTATGCCGAAAGTGAAACTCTCCAGTACGTAGTAGTTACAGCTTTACGCAGCAGTTGTCATTTTGATGATGGTGGCGGTGGTGGTGTCAAAATTCACTGCCGACCGACCACCGGTAATGCAAATGTTGGCAAGGACGTCGCCACCGTGCCGCCGGCGCACTTTGTCACCATTGTCAGTGTTTTGTGCGAGCTGCTGTAATTTGGCAGTAATATCGCCCCATTTATAAGGTGGGCCTGCGACCCAAACACTGGCAGCACTGTCGATTATGCCTGGTTTTCATAATTATTGTTGTTGCCGCCATTTTCTCGCCTATGTCGGGAGCCGACAAACAGTGAGAACGCGACCCTTCTATGCGTATGGCACTCAGAACGCACACAAATCTCTAAATTAGGGGGAACATCGCAGTGGCTACTCTACCTCAGTTTCGTATAGACCGATAGCAATTTGTTTTGGCTTGTGAATTAGAGGTGATGCGCTAGAATTTTGGGAAAGTAGACGGACAGATGAGTAACGGTTGACATGTGGCGAGGGCGACTGTATCATTGACGTATAAGGAGCTAATGATGACTGCGCGGAGCAAAAGAGATCATTTCGCTCTGTCGCGCGCATGTCATTACTGTCGGAGTCCGTACGCGCGTGAAATGTGCGCGGTGCGATCAAGTTTGAAATCGAATTTCACAGGTCCGCTAATTCGATCATGTCCCGTGCAATCTGCCGCGAAATTGCCCGAAAAACATTGACACTTGAACGACACCTAGTGCAGTGGCAGTTTGGGGCGGAAGAGACAAAGTCAAGATCGTTAGCCTATCAACAGCGTAATTAGGTTTGTTGGCTCTTAAGCCGTAGCAGGGGGGAGCCATCTTCATAGCGGCAGAGCCGCGCTCACAATAAGTGCGTTGTTTGGCGCGGGACGGTAGTGCCGACGCCCCGGGGTGCCTGGTCTTTCATGGCTGGACCCGCTAATCGGTCGCAAAGTGATGGGTTAGAGCCGCGGGAAAGTTTTTATCTTGACATGACGTTGCCCCACCTTAACGACCGTTCTGACAGGTTCTGTTGTGCAGTGTGTCAGGTCATTAATCACCACTGTTCGTAATGGACTTTCTCTGTGTCACTCAACGCCAAAATATGTCCCCACACAACAACCGCAGCACTTTAGGAAGCCAGTCGAAACTGGAGGCAAACGGTCGGGCAGCAATTTTCCGCAGATCAAGCTCGGACAGTAATTTGTCGGAACGGACCAGATCAGCACAAAGCGAGTCGTCAAGCGTGAATATCGCGGCCACACACGCAGTGACCGTCTTGCGCTATCTGCGCAGGAAAAGGCCGGCAATTTTTGCTGGAAGTTGCTATCGGTTCGAATTCAGCAGGCCAATAATTCAGTCGGCCGCCTTGGTGTCAATTTAGCGTGAGACTCCGCCTAGCGGCGCGTTTACGGTATTGACCGCGCTGATGATTGGTAGGCGCGCCGAGCGAGTGCCCGTCAATAGGCTGAGGGGCGGAGTTGTGGCCGGGAAGGTGGCGGCGGCGATCGAATCATTCGTGTGACTGCCTATGAAAAGCTCAGGTTCGTCTGCGTTCCTTTGACGACTTCTTTTGGCCGTGGAAATTTTAAATCAAGTGTAAGCGATTGTGATTAGGTTTTATTAAAATTATCCCCCGCGCGTTGTTCATGCATAGATGGGCACGGCACGCTCGGCGTCGGCAAACACGCTTGATTACTCGGAGAATCACTTTACTAGAATCATTCGATTTCACGCGTGCCCAACTATGCAAAGAACGAAACTTAGTCAATGCTGCCGCGATCCCACAACACAGCCGCTTGTGCTGCTGCGCGCCGTGCTGCTTCATCGTGTCACCATGTTTCAGCTGCACTCACCTCGCCCGCAGCTGAGTGCATCCGCTGCCACTATCCGCATCCACCACCACAGGTCACAGTCGCCTTATGACAATGCCTCACAAAGGTAAGTCTGTTGTTCTTGCGAATTCTCTCTAACTATGCTCATTGTGCACCTCTGAATTAGCTGCGATTGTGCGCTGCCACTCAAATTGTTGGTTTAACGCTGCCGAGCTCTCCCACTCTTCCCCTGCATAGGCTATTTTGATGAAGTCGGAAACTAGCACTCAAAATGCGACCCACGAACGTACAGCTGCACATCTACCTAGATTTGGCTGAAGCTAAACGGGCTGTAGAACGAACGTCACAGACAGCGTATGTATCTGAAAATGATAGTTTGAGGTGCGTCTCCGAGGGAGGGTGCAGAGCCCAGTGGTGGCAGAACGCCGTCAATTAATTTTGCGGAGCTGCGGCTTGATTAATCGTGTGTCTCTCACCTTGAGACACAGGTCAGCTGTGTGTGTGCTCCAGAGATAGAGCGATCGGGAGGTGGCGCTACCAGCAAATTGGATTAATTTGGGCGACTTGTCGGGGAGGGACCGCGGTGGCCGGCGTTGGCGCCACCTCACACTGCAGCTTTTATGTGGTGCCTGCAATTTTGACTCAATCAACTCGGCACACGTCTTTGTGGTGACGGTCATGAGAACGATGGGATGCAAAGTTTGTTTTGTGGCCGCCGCTGCCGACTGCGTCTTGATCGACTGCAATTCCGGCCGGCCACATCGTAATAATCGCAAACGCTCGAGGCCAAATTCGGAAACAGCTTGGAAAAACGTTGACACCTCGTAGCGACACCTCGCAGCACAGATGTCGGCCACTGCTTAAGGGCGCTTTTTCCAATGCGCAAAGGGAGACAGACTAGACTACGGTATGTGGTGGTTGTCTGTCTGCAGAGATAGTTCGCTTGGCTGGGTGTGGCAAGAGAATGGAGTTTGCTCTGTCTACCGTAACGAACCGGGGGCAAGTTGGGTTTGTTTTGGCCGAGCTTCTTTGTGGTTGGCCACTTGATTAAATCGGCACGAGCTAGTTAAGCACAGGACACCCCGGTGAGTGGCCAAGGTGCCGACTCCAGATGGTTTGCGACAGAGACATTAGCATTGGGAGTCAGTGGGTGTGTATGATTCTTCCGAGCCAGCAGCTCGGCACCAAAGCCACGCCAGCCGGACATGGGCCAGAGACGGTGGTGATGCCATTAGTGCGGTCCAGTGCTCTGATACAGTGGCCGGCCAGACAGGAAGGATTAGCGCCGACACAGCTAATTGGCGGTGGCAGTTGCCCGTACTCAAAGCCGTCCGACCTGCCGACCCCCTGTCGCCGGCCACGAGTTCAATGGGGCTTTGTGCAGCTCTCGGCGGCGACCCAAAACACAAATAAGATAAGCTCCCAAATTGGTGAGCCATCATTGTGCGTGGGACGCTCGTTAGCCACCGATACGCTACTTGACGCCACATTCCGACACGCTCGCATATGGCTTGCTCAGCGGCACAGCGACAGTTGGCTCGGCGCGGACAGGTCGTAAATCAAAATTCTAATGGACCTCTTCGCCTGTTAATTGGCTGCCACTTAATGGCCCTATCTGTTACCGGCACAAAAAGGATCAGCACTACCATATGCCTCAGACAGTGCGTCTTTTCAGGTCACACTGGTGTCAACCAGCTCGGAGGCGTTTTTGTCAACGGTCGGCCGTTGCCCGACCAAACACGGCAAAAGATCATCGAGTTGGCTCACCAGGGGGCCAGACCCTGCGACATTTCGAGGATCCTTCAAGTGTCGAATGGGTATGATTTGACTGATTGCAGTGCAGTGCGCAATGCAACTGCCACTTCAGGTGTGTCTCTAAGATTCTGTGTCGTTATTACGAGACCGGCTCAATCAGACCCCGTGCCATCGGCGGCAGCAAGCCGCGGGTCGCCACCAACAAAGTGGTCGACCGGATCGCGCAGTACAAACGCGAGTGTCCGTCCATATTTGCCTGGGAAATCAGGGATAAACTTTTAACAGACAACGTCTGCAATCAGGACACCATTCCTAGTGTAAGTGGCCTTTATAATCCTTCTCTAGGCTCCCGGATTTGGTCTGCATCTGCGCAACGGATATCTGCCAAAATGTCGTCAATTTATGAGCCGGTTTTGACTGCTATTACGTGTTGGCTACGGTAAATGTCGTTTTGATACACGAGCGGAAGTGGGCCTCAAATGGCGGCCATTATTTAGTGCGAATTAGCATAAGTGCATTAGTAGCCGTTACTGTAGCAATATGTCAGCCAGATTGACTCTCGACGGGCGTTCAAAAATGTTTGCCCAACAGGCGCACCCGCTCCAAAACGGTCCATTACGCTCAAACGCATATTGTATTGACACGACGCTCCAAACATGCTTACTGGCCGTGAGTAACACTTGCATTTTGGGCCGCTTATAATTAGTGCTCGGGCATACGGTAGTAGACCGGTTTCAGGTCTCATCCATCAACCGTGTGCTACGCAACTTGGCCGCCCAGAAGGAACAGCAGGCTGTGCAGGCTGACGTCTACGAAAAGCTGCGCGCCGCCGCCGCCTACGGTACAAATGGCTGGTTCTACCCTCCGGCTGGGATGCCCATGGGCGCCACTCCCACATTCGCAACATTTGCTCACACCTTCCCCTCTCACCCGCCAGTGGTGGAACCAAAGAAAGAAGGTTGGTCGGTTATATGCTTTGCCCTTGCAGCCCGTAATGAGAGGTTAGGTGGTCAGAGGGGAATTTATGTTTGTATTCTCGTTAAGTCATAAGCCGCTGGTAATCAGGGCCTTATCCGACGGGACACTGCTCAGCCGCCGACTAATTACGGCTGCTATAGACTCGACACCAAACAGATAATTTCATTTCCACAAGCGATAGCAATCTCTGCCTCGGCCGGCATTAGCCCGGCCAGCAGCTCTTTGCCAACCAACCAATGCACTGATTCAGATGGAGATCACACTTATTCTAAGCCGCTTACTGTAGTTTTAGTCGTGCGTCAGTGGCGCTCGCTCGCTAGGAACAGAACAGAACAGAACAGATCTAAGATAAAAGTGTTTTGTTGATCTGGAGATGCGTTTTTTATGTATGCAGTCAGCGTACGACCGTCTATTTGTTCTTGCTCTAAGTAACGTCTAAATCATTGTTGCGAGCATTCATCTCTAAAATGTTTCTTTTGCACTGTCTTCGTTTTGACTCTGAGCCGCTTTCTTGAATGAACAATTACTATGCATTCTACCTCTTCGATTTTGAATCTGCCTGCTTTGTTATGTCTCAAGAAGCAGAAAAGTACGTACTTCTTTGTGCATGTACGTAGTCATGTATAGCTTTCTGTTTGCTTTGAGATAAAATTAGGTAAATGCAAATCTAATTCCTGTCTACTTATGATATGTTCTGTTCCAGTTTGCAAAACTGGCTTATCCGCTGACAGTAGCGCTATGTAGATGGCCAAATCAGTCGCTCTATCAAACTAATCGATTATTGTCTCCTTTCGACCGAGGACAATCCGTTTTACTCGGAGCCCTGTGTGTCGACGGCATGAATGTGGGGTTTGCACGTGCCACTGGAAAAAAGGGGAACGGTTTTTGTACTTCCTACTGGTCAATTAGGGAGAGAGGGTCTAAAGAAGAGTACGGTAGAGTGCGCGCAGTGTAAAGTGCGCGTGCAGCGCAAGCAGAAGCGCGCAGTGGCATCAGATCAGATTCTGGCATGTCGCGCGCCACTTGACACATTGTCAGGTTGGCGGTCTGCCGGTTTGACAGTAAAATGGCTTGTCTGTCGTGGTGTCTGTCACAAGTGGTTGGTGGCAGCCGGCCGGCCGCACAACTGTCAACTTTACTATACATACCAGCCGCGCTGTGGGCCGTACGGCAGCGAGATATAAAACTGAGGCGCGCGGACAGTCGGCGTTGGCTTAATTGGTACCTGAGCTAATTGCAATTGCATGCAAGTGTCAGCCCCAGAAAGACCAGCGACTTGATGATACTCTTTCGGCAGGACACATTGCCTGCTCAAGCTCTGTCGCGCACTTTACCCTCTGTCTGCGTGTCTTTCGGTGGCGCCGGCAACTCCGAACATATGAAAGGTAGGAGCGCGTCTGCCATCACCACTTTGTCTGCCGCTTAATCAGGCTAAAATCAGCCTTTGTCATGACGACCAACTGAACACAAGCGAGGCCAGCCGGACGGCACTTAAAGTGCAAAGTGCGGCTGGGGTACTGTAGAAAGTAGCAGTAGGAGTAGGAGCGAAGGGCTGAGGCCAGTGCGTTGCCGAGGGCGAGTTCTTGCGCGTCTGTCAGATCAGGTCCCGGGCTCTGGCTGTACAGTGCTGATTTATCGCGACAGTTCCAGTCAAACATTACAGTGCCAGAGATGAATTGGCCGTGCCAGCGAGTCGCACTACGCCACTCGGTCGCTGCATCATCATGCAAAGTAAGAACTAGTGCTGCTGTCTAATTCGTGTTAGGAATGTGATTTGTCTGTTTGCCTTCGCCGCTAATCGACACACCGCAACGCTCTCTCGCGAGCTTTTTGCCTCCTCATGAATGACATTACGGGCTGCTTCTTCTGCTTCGCCTCATTCCTCGCCTCCTAGCTCTGCTCTGTCTCTGTCACCTTGTCTTTGTCTCTGCAACTACTGTAACTTCAGATGACGATTCGAAGCCTCCCGGCAACGCGGCTGAGGAAGACGAGACGGCTGCTCGGATGCGTCTGAAGCGCAAGTTGCAGCGGAATCGCACGTCGTTCAGTCAAGAACAAATTGAAGCGTTAGAAAAAGGTGCGTTTGGCCGATTTAAACGCCTTTTAACGGCTCCCTAATGCGCGCTGATGGTCGTCGGAGTCGTAAAGCGCTGCATTTGCAGAGTTCGAGAGAACGCACTACCCGGATGTGTTCGCCCGCGAGAAGCTGGCCCAGCGGATCGGACTGCCGGAGGCGCGCATCCAGGTACTGCCGTGTTGTGTGCGTGTGTGTGCGAGTGGCACGGAGAACTGGCCCTCCTGCGTTCACAGGCGATCGCGTGTCCGTCACACACATTCGCTCTAACTGGGCCGGACAAGCGGTGTCAGCGACGTTTAGCCTCAACTCTTCCAGGTCTGGTTTTCCAACCGTCGAGCCAAATGGCGTCGCGAGGAGAAGCTGAGAAATCAGAAGCGACAGATCGAATCGGGAATGGCCCCGGTGGGCGTCAGCGGACCCTCGTCCGTAACCGCCGCCACACCTCTCGGCACCAGTCCCGGCCTCAGCGCCGCCGCCGCTTCGGCCCACCAGCAGAGGTTCACCGGTTCCCTCGGACACTCCGCCATGTACCCTCCCTTCGGTCAGGGACCCTCGGCCACCGACCCCTACGGGTGAGAGAAAGGCGTTGGTTACCTTGGCTTCTGAGAGAGAAACAGAGTTTCAGACTGTCTTCGGCGAGTTTCGGCATGACGCCCAGTCTTCCGAGCAGCAGTGGGCCGGATCCGAGCTACGGCATGTTCAGCACGACTGGTCCGAGAGCGTACGATCCGTTGCAAGCGTATCGACAGCATTTGGTGCCGTCGGCGGGAATGAGTCAAGGAATGCCTTCTATGGGTATCCCTCCGACAGCTTCTATGCCCAACACCACCAGCATAGCGCCCGGTGAGGGTTTTACGAGCGCCTCGAGACGGGCGGGCGTGAGAGCCTTGCGAGTTGCGTGTACTGTAGGAAGCGGTTTTTGCTTGGGGAAGTCATTCTTTAGTTTTTTGCCGCGCAGCCCGGTCGATTTAGAATTTATTGGAGCTAGAGATGAATAGAGAGACAGAGCCGATTTAGAAAATTGGCTAAACCTTGACGTCTAGCGACACAGCGCTCGTCATATGTACAAGGGTTTTTTGGCTGCCCCTCCTCTCCGGTTGACGCTGACAGACATCTTTATGGCTTATTGACAAAAACCGCTCTGCGATTGAAAGGACGCGTAATTTTAGGAGACGCGAACACTCATCCAGTTGAAATGACCGAAATTGGTGCCCGTTCAAATCTGGGCCCGCAGCAACATCAAACGTTACGAGGTTGTTTGCCCGTTTTTATGCTCGCCTCCTGTCAGCCGTAGTGCATCCAAGGCCTCTGCCAGCAGAGTGCATAATGCTTAGCGACGTACACACACAATGCACTTAGGGCATCCACATACAGTGTGTGCGTGCGTGTGTGTGTGTGACAGAAAAACAAACTCGAGACGGCGGGCAGCGTTCCGTAGAAGCAACGAGTCCATAAATTTGGCGCAATTGGAGGACGTTACCGGTTTTTGAGCGACCAAAAACGGCGTTATAAAAGAGACCGCCCAGCGAGCAGCTGTTTTACGACTGTCTTCAATGACTGTTTCTGGCGACGCTGCCATCAACTGCCGCTTTAATAAGTCAACAAATCATAAGTTCTTTTGCAGGTCTAACCACCGCTGTCACTGGCATGTCTGTGCCTCTCCACGTCCAGCCTGCCGCCCCCAACCAATCGGTGCACGCCCAGGACACGATGGCACAGTACTGGACCACCGGCCGACTCCAGTAGTCCCCGGCCCATTCCCCTCTCCATAGATCTGAGCACATATCTGATTTTAAGATATTAGTCACTTTCTCGAGCTCCTCTTGTTTCGTTTTGTTTCTCTTTACTACGAGTTGTGAAACAGATCTGGCTTTGTACAAAGAATTCTCTCTTGTTCTGTCTGTCTGTCTGTCGCTCTGTTAGGTGTTTCTCGCTCTCTCACTGTCTCTCTACCTAATGACGCACGTGACTATGCTGATTTCTACAGCTCAACCGAACTGTGATGCGGTGTCGTCACGAACCGGCCTTGTCTTAGTGACACTCGGCTACCGTCGGCATCAGAGTTTGGAGGCGCGTAGTACTTTTGTAGTCGCAATGACAGTAGCTGCGGTCGGTAACTGATATGTATGAGATTAGCGTTTCGTCAATGTGCACATCGATGTCGCTAAGCATGTGTGCAAGCAAGGTGTTAGATCTGTTCCTTTCCTCACTTGTTATGTGATTCATTCATTTTAATGTTTGGCGCGTCTCCGCCGCGTGTGCAAAACTCGTTTGTAGGCTGAAGGTTGCAGAAAGAACTTTTAGAGACTTTTACATGTGCACCGTTGTTATTGTCTTTTGTTGTACAGAACAGACAGCCTTGTATCACTGATGTGTTAGTGGCGTCCCACAAAGAGCTTATCTTGATACCGGGGATTCGACGATACCTTTATATTTCTTGTTTGCATTACTTTTCTCATCGTATTGCTGTGCGTTGTCGCCTCGACAATCCAGTAAAATACACCGGTTTTCTCTGGCCCACTGCACACACGCTATCGTCTAGATCGCATTTAAAATTCAATCAAATCTACCGATAGTTTCTGTTGAATTGTGCGACTCCTGACAGTTTATGCCACTTTGATTACGGCACTCGGAACTAACGCTTTTCAAGTACCTAACCGACATTTGAGGCGACATGTACAGTATGTACACTGCATCTGCTAGCCGGTCAATTTTAGCCTTCTTGGGTTACTGGTCAGCAAGCGCAGTCAATTATTCGACCGGAACGGAGCTAGAGTTAGCCCTCCATCGAGTTCGCAGTGTCGCCTCCGCCAGCTTTAGCGCACAATTCAATCGCGACTGTTGCACCAACTAGCGGAAATAAGTCGTAATAGGCTGACGGCATAAATAGAAACGGCTATGTAATTACTTAGCAAAAGCTCAAGTACTCGCATGCCTAGTTACACTTAGACGTGCGTAAGGCTTTGCAGGTGGCCCTGACACAACCTGGGCCGGTTTTTGCGAGAGGAGTGCCGAAGCATTCTGTTGCCCGGGGGACAGGCATTGCCTTGCACACAGACTCCCTTTAGCTTCCCACCCGACGGTGGTACCCATTTATCTACTTGTCATTACTGGCTTTCGGTGGTCTGGGTTGGGCTTTGCGTCGTCCAATTTCAGTCAAACTAGTTTCGAACCCACTACAACCGCAAGGGATGCAGTGGCCACCAAGACCCACCTGGAGCAAGTACTTATTAGTTAAAAAAATGGAGCAGGTTTTAAAACTAACTTGGCCAAACTACGTACAGAGAGCGAAGCCATAACTGTTAATTAAGATATATAGCTGTACCGCTTGATAACTTCAATGAAGCTACCAATTACGGATGATAACTGATCTAAAACTATATACATTACATACGTACGTACAGTTTGAACCATCCATACTGTACTTGGCGACAAATCAAGCATCGGAGAGAGATAATCAAGATACACTAGATCACGATAAATAAATACGATTACGGCAATGACTACCACAAGCGGTCCTGAATAATATCACAGCCGAATACATAAAAGAAAGCAATAACAATGTTCAAAATCACAACAGACTTAGCACCGTTCAGTCAACTACACTTTGTTCCGCGAAAAGTCTTGAACGGAAAAATCGTATCTTCTTGTATCCCACTTAAATTCGCTGATGTCATCGGGAAACTCTATCGCTGAGCTTTCATAAAACGTAACCTGATCTCTGCCATCCACTAAGACAATAGTGTGAGACCTTAAATTTAACAAAATTACTAAAAACACACTTAGATTCGTAAAAAAATTTATTAAAGGCCAAAAATGCTTTTTTAATGAAAATTTTTTATTTCGAAATTTTTTTCATTTTTTCCATGAATGAAATTTAGCTTGTAGGAGATGCAAGGATGCATCAGAAGCAACTTTAAATACAAAAGCCGATAGCTTGGTTTAGACATAGTGTTACAGCCTGAGAGTCGATATTCTGCCTTCTGGATTTTGCTCACAGAATGGCTGCTGCGCTTCAAAACCAATTTTTAGGCTTAGTATAGGCATGAAACTGATAGAACTGCACTGCTAATGTATATCTGAGGCTAATTTCCCCACAAATATCCATACTTAGAATAAAATAAAAAATTTTCATGAGCCGTCAGAAAAAAGCTTTTAAGAAACCTAACAACACTAAACAGACCTACTATTAGCAGCGGCGTAGAAAATAATAACTACAAGTTTAGGTAGGCTAATTTTGTCCTGATTACGAATTTCCTGATTAACGAATCAAAGCCAAAACAATGTATTTTCGTTTCAGAACTTCTTAAATGACATCTTTCCGTTAGCTCAACATGATTCTGTTGAAGTGGCGCCTCATATAGCCTCAAAAAGGCAATAAATCTGATTCTCACTCAACAAAAAGCACATTGAAAATTCACATATAATTTGAAGAGTTGGGCATGGATTTTGTTCTGATTGTCAATCATCCGCATTATAGAGACACGACTGCAGAACTGAAAAACGTACCTGGTGCCGTATCTGCCAGGCGACTCTACAAAACAGCTGGACAATGACTGTCGTATAATCTCCGGCATTTTTTCTTTGTGTGTTGCATCGATTTGCACATCAGGATAATGGCTAAACCAAGAGGTCGCACGACTGACTTTTCCAAAATAAGATGCGCGCCACTTAATCTTGCGTTTATAACTTTTGAAGAACAAGGCGCACGGAAATGACGCTCCCACTGTTTGAAGTGGTTTGTGGCGAGCTTTCAAACACAATAACTCCCGTCTTTCTAAGTCAATTTTAGGCGCGAAATTCAAGTTTTTTCTGCCTTTCAGAAGGATCGCCGATGTAACAGCTCACAAGGGTGTGCACCGTTCTCATAGCGCGTTAGATGTAGAATTGCGTGGACGATCCAAGGGTCATTTCTGTGCGGATCATAATGCCAATCTCATTTGGGGGGTAATTTCTGTGCGCCTTATCCTTCAACAGTTATAAGCTGCTTACGAAGTGGCGCCCATCATATTTTGGAAAAGCCCGTCGTGCGACCCCTCCTGGGCTCAACTTAAAGAAGCCAATTGAGAACAAAATAACGGTCGAATCGCGTACCGAGTCTTGTCTTTAAGCAACTCAAGACAATCTTGAATTAGCCGCTCACGATTTTCTGGCGTAGCCTCAATGTTTTTAAGCAAGACCTGTTTAAACTTCTGTAGTCCATGCTGTACTTTGCGGTATGGTTTGTGACGTTCGCTGTTGCTAAATCCGTACTGACCTGAATGCACAGCAAAGTAAAGCGAACCGGTTGCAGCATGAACGGCAACGTACTGTGCTTACCCGGCTCCAGCCTCTCAACTTGAATTCCGCACACATTGGTCATGTAGACCAGACTTGGCTTGTCGGTGTTACTGGGCCTGGCACTGAAGATGCAGCACAGATAAAGTACGTATAAATACAGTTAAGACAACAAAGATCATACGTTTCTGGATTACCATAAACTGGCAAAGCCATTTATGTCCACGCCCCGATTTTGTCATTCTATGGTGGCTAAGTCTGAGGGTCATAGATTAGTAGGGTTCCGACGATATATCGACCATTTTTCCAATATCGATATCGAATATCGTCGAATTTTGATATCGTCGGTACACTATAGATTAGGTACTGGGTATATCATTTTCCGATTCGGTGAACTGAACATTCGGCGAACCGTACAGTCGGCGAAGTGACTTTCGGCGAACTGATTTTTGACGAAGTAATTTCGGCGAACTGATCGGATCCCAGGGGGTGGGCTACACAGACCGCAACTCCACCACTACCAAAAAGCCAGAAGACCCAAAAACTAGATTTCATGACATGAAAGGCACCTGCCTGCCTGCAGAGCAAGCGACCGGAACGAAAAACTGAAATTACCTATCCAATAAGATCAATGAAAATCCGTTGTAATGCTGAGCATCCTTAGAGACAGATTGAGCGAAGTCTAACGCACTTTGACCGCTGTTCAACCAGTTAGGCAGCAGTAAACCTAAAGCACAGTATAGATAATAATGTCCGATCGCTTTTTGCTTAGGTACTTTATTTTCGCACACCTTTACGTATGTATGAAGACACAATTTACCTCTTGAGAGCAGATTGTCATTACGGGACTTTCCAGCCGAAATGTTCAGCAATACACCCATGCGACCTTGCTTATCAATCGCTAGCCAGGTACCTCCTTCCTGCATATCTTTACCTGAAGAAAACTTAATTAACATTCTGATCTCGCCCAAGACGACATCAGTGCCTGGTCAGTCAACGGGATAAATTCGCCCCATAAAGTGGATTCGGGAAAAAGATACATTTTCGAGTTGTACTGTGGTCCGCTCAAAGGGAATTTGGTGTAACTCGGTTTACTGGGTCCGATTATCTAAGCAAACCTACTAATTTTAGAGTATCAAAGCTAGTTTCTAGCTCATTCAGGCAATTGTATAATTTGGTCTCAAAATACTTGAAAATTTTCCTTGCAAGAATTCAGGCGAAACGATAGAAGAACGCATGAGAAGCAGCATAAAAGCTGCCACTTGAGTTCAAGCATCGCTGAACTGAACTGAGTTTACTGGAGACAAGAAGTAAAGCGGCAGTGTTATACATGCAAGTCGATAATCTACAGCGATCCCAAAAATACAGTGTTGGCCATAAAAACAACCGCCTGGCCATTTTTCGAGTTCTCCGAACAATTTCAAATGGCTGTCATTCCGTCAATTTTCATCCCAATGAAAAGAGTTTTGGCACGATTAGTATTATTTGTTAAGAGTTTGGCCAAGCCCTAGTCTGCTAGCCCTTTGTAGCCAGGACGGATCATGATCGGATGCTGTCCGAGTTTTGTTCGATGGTGTCCATGGACACCAAATTAGCTATTAGCCGAAAAATGTGCCAACCACCCTAGAAATTATGCTCAGTTCACCCTCTCGGCTGCGCCAGACCCCCTACCCCCATCATTAGGCTTCCACAAATCCCGTTCAACAAAAATAAAACAACATTGACTTACCATAAAGCAAATTATCATGCCACTGAGCTTGAAGGGTAGGTCTGTCATAAAACTCGTCTCGATTGTCTATCAGCACCACTTTCCATTGATCAACCTTTGCATCGAAATTCACGAAAATAAATGCCAGACACATTTCTGATGATTGTCTTTTTGTTGCATCATAAGTCTTAAAAGGTAGGCTATATGTATACCACTTTTACCACTTTATTAATAACAATAACAATAACATGGTTAATAAGAATGCACTACCCAAAAGGCTAACGCTTATACACCGTCATTCTCGCAGTGGGTTAGGTATACAGTAGCTGGGGGAAGCATACTGATGCGTCCCCTAGGGGCATTTTTACATTTGGAAAACAGGCCCACCGGAGCGTGCCGAATCTGATGCGTCTCTGGCTTGTACTTTTACAATTGGCAACCCCCAGCTACACCTGATCCCCTGCAGTTTACCTACCTAAAATTGTACAGGGCCCATATATGTATCCTATCCTTGGTGTGGAAACGTTTCCTGAGCATCAATGAACTATAAAAATGGTAAGTACGGGTTACTGTAACTACCGTATTTCAGGTTACGATATTTTCAAAAATCGGCCTATTTCGCTTGTTTCTTAACGGATTTTAACCGGGTTTTCGTTGGATGAGGGGTTTTCGGACTCGATTGCATACCCTTTCGGACCGATTTCTGTAATTACCGTAACTGGACACGAAGCTCGAAACGAGCATAATGTACTAATAGCGAATTTTACAAATACAGTAACCCGTTACGGTAATTACAGTAATCATTCTCAAATGGTGTGCAATCGATTCAGCATGTCCAAAAACCCCTCTTTCTTCCAACGAAAACCCGATTAAAATCCATTGATTTTAACAAGCAAGCGAAATAGACCGATTTTTTTTGAAAATGCCGTAACGTAACCCTGGGTGGGTACGGGCTGAGGGCCGGGCGGTAGGAGAAACGCCTGAGGGGGCTGAGGGGATGCTAAGCCAAAAAGTCTCATTCTTGGTTAAAATGAAGGCTTGTTTTCCTTAAAATAAGATATTCTGGTAATATCGAATCGGCGCTGGGGGAATCGGCGCTCGGCGCTCGGCGAGAAATTACGGTAGCGCTAATGCGGGAAAAGGTTGCGCTTGGGCTAAAATATTGAATTATACACCCGTAACCAGCTGCGCGAGTTTAACATGTTTCCCCTTTTACATAATGCAGACAGCCTTAAGGCGAATTTATACTTCTGCCCTGCCATCATGATGGCATGGCACTGGCCAATAAGCGTTGTGGATGGGCGTGCTAAAAGCAGTGGCGTATCCAGGATTTTGGAAAGGGGGTGGTGTAAAATTTTGAAAGTGCCTGGTTGGGCTTCTGCGGGACGAGAAACCAGGGCGAGAAAATTTTGAAAATTTATCTTCAAAAACGCATTTAGAAGGCATTCTGAGCACAAAATAGACAGTTTTAGTACAAATTCATTAGTTTCTTATATTTTTGGCAGACTTTTTCTTACTACCTCCGCCGCAAAGGGGGGTGTACCCACGCTACACCCCCTGGATACGCCGGGTTGGGCCATCGTAACCCCTGCATTAGGCCACACTGCGGGCCCATCACGCACACCCATATGCATCCTGCCCTTCCTTCGCTGCCTTCACTACTAACCGGCACACATGCTCGGTGTCAGTCTGAGCAGGTCTCAGTGGTAGCTGTCCCCGTTCCCGTATGTCCCAACACATGTGTCGCTGTAACAACTTTCGGTGGCCTGGGTGGAGCGTTGTGCCGACGACCAACTCTTTGCGGCAAGAAACTTGTATGATGATGCGCATGACGTCGCGCACAGTGGCTTTGCGGCCTAAACCACTACACCAACTGTGCCGGCCAGCTGTGAACTTATTATCGGTCTATCCCCCTCACTGATGTGGACATTAGAAACTTACGGCTTCTGAAGAGTTCGAGTCACTTGAATTCGGTCGAGTCCTTGCAGGGTTCTTTACTGTGTATTTTTCAAATCAGAAATAATCGTGAGGCAATCCTTTGCACAACGAGAAATTTCGAAAATAATACGTTTAGAATTTAAATTTCGCGCTTCTTAGTATTTTAGATGTTCACGCAACAGCTCAAAAATTAGCGCCGAGCGCCGATTCCTCCATCGCCGATTCGATATTACCGATATTCTAAGCGGTAACTACTAAACTTCGCAACATCGCAACCGGTCGCAACTTCGCAACCAGTCGCACCGGTTCGCATCCGCCGGGCGCCAACTCTAGAACGTCGATGCGAAGAAAACAGAAGGCGCAAGAAAAAGTTTTCCGACTTCTTTTTTGGTTTTCCTGTGCCTGTTCTTGCTAGAAGGGCTGCTATGACGTGATGTAAAGGATGCCTAGTTTACTCTTTGTGTCTTTACATTCAATGAAAGATGAGGGTCGCATTCGCATCAACAACAAGGGCAGCCTGTTTCTCCACCACCACAGTTTAAGCAAACGACGCTTGACACCAGCTTTGCATCGCTGCAGTTGAAGGTACAAACACTAGTACATATTGTAGGGATGGCCAAAGCACGTGCGCGCGGCGCGGAATAGAAAATACAAAAACACAGCCAAAAAGTGGTCCAAAATGGTTTTTGCAACTTCAAGCGCAAATGCTTTTTTGTGTTCCGTTATTGATCGGAGGATGTGATGTATTTATATGAAACAGAGTGTGAGCTATCGAATAAGATGCATATTGAATCATAATTCGGCCGTTAAAGAGCATTTTTCTCTCGAAAACTGAATTCGTCGTTTTTCAATGTCTATTTTCTGCTAAAAGGAGACTTGATTCAAATTTTGTTCAACCGGTTTTAAAATCACCGCAACTCGTTACCTATATAGCACCGCTTTTTTTCTTTCCGCACTTTGGCATGGTCCCCACAAATTTGATTCTTCCTTAACTACTGAAAATCGGGTTTTTCGTGGATTTTTTTCATGTTTATCGTTCTTGTGAAAAAACGACGAATTCGGCGAAAGATGTTCAATCGGTTCGATATACAGTAGACTTCAGGCTTTCGACTGATATAAGAATTGGCTCTCTGCTGTTTGTCGTTAACCCCACAAACGGTGTTGAAGTTTCTGCAACCCTTAATTTTTGCCATTTCTGGCTTTTATTGTACCCAACAATTCCAACCATACTTTTTCGCATTAATTTAGCTGTGCGACGAATATTCACATCTATATAGTAGATTTTAAACAATCAATTTGGTTGCACCTTCGTAACTCGCGCCATTCAAAATCAGCCACCGCTGGGACGGCGACCAAGTTATAAACACTAATTTACGCGATTTAACCCACGCGGCTGTTTTGAACCCGCATTTCTCCAATTCTTCATGAAATTAAGTGCGGTTTTTTGCGTAAATAATCGCATCAGGTCATGCTTTGTCGTTTTAGCATAAATTTTTCCGTGTAGCGCCAGTTATTCAAATCTGTCGCCCATAAATAAAAATGGTACCAAGTGCGCCATACAAAAGTTCTTCACAGAAGAATGATTTTAGATCGCATTTTTCTAATTTTTCATGGAATCAAGTGCGGTTTTTTGCGCATATTATCGCATCCGGTCATGTTATCGGCGGTTTTAGCATAATTGTTTTGCTGTAGCGTGAATTTTTGAAAACCATTGGCCATACCTACATATTGGAATGCAAAAGGCTGAGTATAAATCTTTCAATATCTACTTTAAAATTTGTTTTGCTTTTTTAATAAACAAGTGTAGTAGGCCTTTTAAGCATATTTCTTAGAATACTCGGACTCACAGCGTGTAAGTACCATAATGCGCTGGGTTGGCGGTTCGATTTAACATGACTCGGTAGGTTTACACATGTTGTAAGACTACAAGCAGTCATAGTATGGCTCGATTTCGGTAAGGAAGGTTAATATAGCTGCAATGTACGTATTACGGCTATTTAATATCTCAGGTAAGATGACTGCTGGTCCAAGTTGCGTCGTTGGCTCAGTTGGTAGCTCGCTGCCTCTGAGTCACGGCTGCCCCTGCATCCATAGCTGTTGTAGTGGGTTCGAAACCAGTCTGACTGGAATTAGACGACGCAAAGCCCCACCCAGGCCACCGAAAGCTGGTGACAGCGAGTAGATAAAAGGGAACCGACCGGATCTGCCATTGCACCGAAAGCCGTTCCACAAAGCATGCCACATTGGAGGAGAACATCGACAACGTTAGGAGCTGTCTGAGAAAACTACTATGCCAGGGGCCGTCAGCCAACCGGGGCACTGGCGGCTGTGGGGAGCTGACACCATGACGTCAACACGCCGGCGCTCTCTTAGTGACTGGCACCCAACGGCATGCCTATAAGTGGCTGGGCAGTGAAAGAAGGGAAAAACGTCCGAGATGACGAAATCGGGGGTTGCGAAATGGGCCACGAGTCTGATCGTAAACCGTAAGGCCCCTGCACATCAGATCGGATCGGATCAACTGCTGGTTCTTTATTTTAAGACTGAAGCGAACAGTGTTCTACAGTACATATTAGAAAACGGTCCGGATTTTCAAATTTGTAGGTGGGCCCGGCCCAGGGGCCTTTGCTGCACGCACGCCTGGCTCAAATCTTCACTCGACCGGAGCTTGGTCACGGCCGACCATGCTCGGTCTCTAACCCCATTACGTACGCAATAATGAAGTAAATTTTTATCAGTATCTGCCTACGGTTTACGATCGCATTGTATCAAGAATAGAAAAAGTGCATGTGTGCATGTGCACAATCACAATCCAAAGATTTAGCCGTGTTGCGTTAATTGTGGTCGTACTCGTACTGTATGTTTTGATCGGTGCAGCCTGGTAACAGTGTTGCCGATCCAAAAATTGTTATGTTTTTTTGTAAAATAAACCGAACGCTTATTTGTCGCACCAAAATTGTATTCTTGCCTAAAAGCGAAATTTTCAGCCCAAAAATTATTCAGTTTCACTTGATTATTGCTATTTTTACCAAAATCTTATGAAAACACTGCAAGTCTTCCTTCCTGGCTTTCTGTAGCATTGAATACATTTTCATTTAATGTCCTTGTCCTTCATCCGCTCCGCCCCTCAGTGTCCATCAAACAGTGTCCCCTCTACTAGAACATTGCTGTTTCGTAACATAATCCGGAATTTCTGATTCATTTTGCGCAATTTCATCGTCAAATAAATCTTCGCGTCTCTATTCTAGAGTTGGCGCCCGGCGGATGCGAACGGGTGCGACTGGTTGCGAAGTTGCGACTGGTTGCGATGTTGCGAAGTTTAGTAGTTACCATTCTAAGCGGCAGTTAGTAGTTTACGCACCGTACGCACCGTTACGCACCGTTCGCATCAGCAGCGACCCCAATTGGGCGCCGATCTTTCGGAGTTGTGAATTTGCTTAGATCGATCAGAGAACTGTTCTATTTCAGTTTGCATTAACAAATTACGCCTTTTGGTGGAAAAGTAGCAGGGTGCATTGAATCTTTTAACGAAAAACCATCAGTAAAAAAACAGAATGTGCAGAACAGAAATGGAAATTGTCACCATCATCACCAGGGAGCAGCACCAAATAAAGGGGAAAGAGCCGAGTCAATGAAACCAAAGTGTTTCTCATGGATTTTAGGGCTGCTGCCATATCACTTAACTGATAAAATCGATAGTAATAAACCACAGTTCGTGCGGGACCTGAAAAGTCAGAGAGTAATCGAAAAGTCACATAATTTATAAAATTTTAGGGAATCAGGGAAAATTCAGGGAATTTCGTGTCCGGTCAGGGAAAAATTTGATAGCAGTAGAATCATCTCTCTCCCAAAGAGCCCTGTCAGTGCTTTACACACCACCCTTTTGAAAATGGGACTTTTGACTTTCCACAAGTACTACAACTTAAAGTGAAATTCTAATTGCATCGTTCTCTGTTGCGGTCATGTTGCGTGTGTGCGTTTCCTTGTTTGTGTGTTTATCGTCGTCCAACTGTCTGGTAACCAAATGCTTTGATAAAGACCGCAGTCCGAAAAAGTGCGGCAAGTATAGCGGAGATAAGTTTTGCTACCAGTCGTGGGAATTGAGAGACCGGAAATCTGTGTTTAAAATCCGACCTAGTGATGCTGGTTGTGACGATCTGGACTTATGCATCAAAATCAAGAAGAAAGACCCAGATCAACAAGGACTGTCTGATTGATAAGGGGGTCGCGTTGATACTGTGCTGCTGCAGAAAGAATCTTTGCAACGACTGGTACAGACCGACTTCAACAACTGCTACTACGTCCACCACCGTCATCACTTCAACAACGTTTTCAACCACTCACAGTGGCACTGGTTTGGCTCAGCTCTGCACCACTCCCGTTTTATTTGTGATCCTTCTTTATCCTTCTGTAATGTCCAATTCTACAGAGTGTTACTTTTTCTTTTGCGTACTAAACTTTTCACAGTAATAACGATTTACATTTATCGCTCCATGCAAAATTTTTGACGGCTAGCCGCTGGATCGAACCAATAATGTAATTGATCGAAGGAATTGGGCAGAAAAATTGATTAAAGCAGTCAGCGCGCATTTTCTACATCTAATGAAAAGTAAGGGGTCATGGACCCGCATCCGCATAAAGTCGAGTTTTCCGACATCTCCCGCAATAAATAGGTTTCCGACAAATAAAACAACATTTGTGCTCATTTTCCTCTTTATTTTCTTGATTAAAACAGTAACAAAATTAATTCGAACTGTTTATATAGCAGTGATCTCAGCACAAAATTCTTAAAATTGATGATTGAACTAAATGTTCCACTTTTGTCCAAACTTCTTAAGCTGGGCCGTGTACATGTTCGCAGATGCTTTCTGTATGACTGAAAAGTCCTTATTTGACTAGCTTCAGCTGACAGACATGTGAACATGAGCGCGAACACGTTATAGAGCTTGTTAAAATTCCATTTATAGTAGTGTAGAGGTTATGTGAACGTGGTAATTAATGCTTGATTTGGGTCACGAAATCAGAGATAATTTTTTGGATTAGTTCAGATCGCTGATGACCTATTTTGAAAACTGTTTGGTATTATTTGGTTCAGAAAATACCATTCCTTATTCGGTATTTTTTATACCATTTGCATCCCTATTCAAAAAACGCGGATAATTACTATACTAATTATTATTAACATTCGGTGGTGGTTTTGGCTGTTTTCGTGCATCTATTCCTAATTTCCTACTTGTTGGGAAGCATTTTCTATTTTTCATATTTTCCATTTTCCAACTTTTCTAACTTCTCAAGAAGGGGTAATATGGATTTGGATCCCCGGACCCCCACCGAATTCGGACCCCCAGACTGGTACGGAAACAACGGTTTGTGGATTCGGAACCCCACCCCGGGACCGTAGTTTAAATTTCCCGAAATTTTGCCTCAGGAAATTTCGGGGGGCACATTTGGACACCTCGGTACGCGGACCATCTCCCCATCCGCCGACCACCCTAACTTTAGGGCTCAGTTTCAAGCTGATGCTGAGGTTCAGGCTTAGCTGGGGTGCAGGTTCAGAGTTAGATCATCCTTTAGGTAAA
>JASANB010002437.1:0-87108 GCA_030248155.1 Sabatieria punctata | reverse complement strand
GGGGTTATGACACTCTCAACCACCCAACAGCCGGCGTTACCTCCCCAGGATTTAAAAATTTACCACCCCTCAGCCGAAATGCTAGCCCATGTCTGCTTCTGCCCTCCTGCTTCAAGTGTGTACAGTAGAGTGAGCAGCTCTTCAGTGTTGCTGCAGACATTTAAGAACCTAACTGTTGCTGTCTGAAAGCTGAGAATGCCAAGAAATTGACGTTTCTGAGAGCTATCATGCCACTGTTAGGTTTTGACACTATTCCAAGGAAATAAACTTGGTGTCAGTTCTGTTTCTTCCTACTTTTCAGGACAAAAAATATCGAAAATATCGATGCAAAATATCGCGATATCGATATCGATATCGATATTGGAAAAAGGGTCGATATATCGACTTTTCGATATCGATGTCGATATATCGTCGGAACCCTATTATTAATGTAGAATTTTGTCCATAGAGTTTTACAGGCGACAATCCGTACAAGTTCTTGGACTGGTACCCAGAGCCAAGGTTTTGTGACATCGACTGCAAATTGGCTGAGCAGTTATGCTATGCAAATGACGAATTTGAATTTAAGTGCGTCGACTGTAAGTTTGCCCACACCCGCAGGTGCATACATGTAACAGGTCCCGGCCGGTGTGGGGGAGGGAGTTTTTCCGTCAAGAAGGGGGTCCAAAATTTCAAAAAGCTCCAGAAATGCGTTTTCAGCACGTTTTTTCAGTAAGAGGGCTAAAATCGCTATGTTAAACTGCCAAAATAGCGTTTTAGAGCTAAAAACAAGCAAAAAACGATAAAAACCGCTTCAAAAAACAACGATTTCTTTTAAACGTCAGCAGTGGAAACGCCAAATCCGGTTTCCAAAGGCTTTTCAAGCGAATTTTAAGCTGAAAATTAGCTATTTCTGAACCAGTTTGTTACTACTGGAGCCGCTACTAAATTTTTAGTACTTGCATTTTTTGGTCGAGGCGTCCCTTAAACCCCCAAACCCCATCAGTACATGTATGCGCAGGTGACACCTTTTTCATTTTCTTTGAAATTTCGAAAATTGTTGACAAGTTTCTTCTCACAGGCAAGTTGCATTTATTTACCTGACTTGTGTTTACAATCCTTCCAAACCTGTTCAACATTGCATACGTAGTTCTAATACCTACCTACGTACATACATTCCATTTTATATAGTGTTGTTACGTATGTACTGTACTGTGGTAGTACGGCCTTTCGGAGAATGACAATACGTACGTGTACAGTAAATATGTATGTGTGTTTTTGTTTAGTGAGTCCAGAGTGCCAAAAAGCGGCAAAGAAAGCGCTGGGGATAGCGACAGAAGCCCCAACTCAAGCACCGACAACTCAACCAACCACTCAAACGTCTACAACCAAACTACCAACTACAACAGCGAAACCAACTGAAAAACTGACCTCTCCTGCCGTACCTCAGACTACTGCCACCACACAGCCGACGTCACCAGCAAAATCAACGGTGCAGACAACGGCGCGGTCACTGCAGGTGCAGCCTAAACCTACCCAGTAAATAACGCAAACCGAACGCTTTGACAGAACCTTTACAGTATTTAGGGCAGCCAGACAACCCAAGAATGGTGTTCCAGGTATACGCACGTATAAGGTTACTCATACACGTGTATAGCTACTGCACTTGTCGTGTTATGTTGTTTAAGGTACAGATGGGCATATATGGTGTTGCGTGTGGGCCAGGAACGGTCTGTGTGATAAAAAGCCGTTATTTATGCGTCCAGTCTGTCAAAAATCATGCGGAACCGATCACTGCCAAGGTAAAATTTTGCTTCGCAAGTACGTACCAATCACGCATAGCTAATTGCAACGAAAAGTATGTTAAAATGTGCAGATTTACTTTCTAAATGACTGATACACTTACTCTGGCCAGAAAAGGACGGCATGGCCATTTTTCTAGATTTTTAAAAAATTAAAAGGGATACTATAGTCCGTTATGCAGGGATTTGAAAGTTAATCGGTGCAGTTAAATACTCCATGTTTCTAGTTAATTCTGCCCAAATAATAAACCCAAAATTAACCCTCCGTGGATCAAAATAGTTTAATAGTTTTTAGCGTTCTGAAATGAAAAGTCTTGAATTTGTTATGTCGAAATTCAAAACGAAAATATCTCGTTCATCCTTCAGCCGATCTTTAGAAAATTTGCATACCAAGCGGTCTTACTTTAGTCAGCGCTGTACGTACATACGGTATGAAAATTCTTTTATTATTTCAGAGGATAATGCCCTTATCTGCCAAGTTCACTTGAGCGTAGAGAAAAACAGCTGCAATCCTTTGAGAAAACGTCTTAGGACTACAACTGCAGCCCCTGCAACAGTACCTCCAGTTATGCACGCTCGCCCGCGGTATCAATGTTTCGACAGCGACGCCCGATGTGTCACTTGGGCAGGCATTGGAGAATGCGATCGCAATCCGTTTTGGATGAAAGTGCACTGCCAAAGGTCTTGCAACTGTTGTGGCTGCACTATTTTCGCATTGCAACAAGCCGCCAGCCCGCCACGTCCCGGTTAGTGCAGAAACAAAATAGACAGAACAAAATTTTGAAGAAAAAGAGGAAAGTTTTAGGATGCCGGGATGAAGAATTTTTGTGCGCTTTTTGGGCAAGGAGTGGCGAATGCTGGAACAATCCTAAGTATATGCTAAGATACTGTCCGGCTTCGTGTAGATTATGTTGAATCCAAATTTGATGACCTTTTACCTAAGAAATATTGTCAATGCGACAATGGGTCACTGCCTATAGTAATGGCACATTATTGTCACTTTTATTCTGTATGATAAAATAGCATTTACGATTGCACAATGCATTCATAGATCTTTCGTTCAAATCTACATACTGGGTGTCCCACGCTGAGTGTTCCACGTTTGATCTGGCGGCGCACCACTAAAGTGAACGGAATTCAATCAAATTTCACACTAATACAGTATAGTGCCAAGGGAACTTAGATTACGACCAATTTTCGGCAATATCCATTAAAAGGCATGGCCTTTACTCAACAAAATCTGAAATCACAAAATTTTCAAAGAAATTAATTCAGGAGGAATGGAGCCTCATCAGACTTTATACTAGTTATGCACTTCCAAATGTTCACTTTGGCGGCGGACACTTGGAAGTGCATAACTAGTGGTTGAACTGATAGACTTGGCCAAAACTTTTGAGCATAAAAATTCTGAGGATTTGGGCATGTTGTGTCAAAATTTCGGCGAAATTGATTGACGAACACAAAAGTCACAGCAAGACGAAACCGATGATACGGTAGATACGTGGGACACTGTATAATTGTTAATTTTGCCCTTCAAAACCCTGGCAACATAGGCTACTGTTTACGCATGTTTTTACTTATTACGTACAGTACTTGTGAGTACAGTGCGCACCGTTCACATTCATTTGGAACACCTTATGTTTATGTAAATAATAGTCATTTTGTCTGTGTTTAGAAATATTGTTTCCCATCTTATTTGATCCTACTGGTCTCAACAATAATTTCTGTTACTACAGTAGCAGTACCAGTAAGTACCCCAAGACACACGTAAGTCATTTCTTGTATATTGTGCTTTTGCAGTACTGACCGAGTTCAATTTCAATGTCCAGCAGTTCACCCGGGTACCCTCTCAACTCGCAGTTTCTTGTTTCTGCCACTACAGCAGGTTAGCAGTAGACTTTGTTGGCAACAGGTGTTGCAATTTAAAAAAATCAAAGCAAACTGTTCAGTTTCAGAGAAGCCGGTCCTGCCGAACTGGGCGGTGACAATCATCGTTGTTGCAGTTATTGCTATGGTGGTATGTCTAATGTTTTTTGTGGCTTGTGCAATTCCTCGCAGTCGCTGGTGCCGCGTACAGCCAGTTACCGTCGCTGCCGAAGTGGAAACTGCTATAAAGGACAGTGCCGAAACATCGGTCAAGCTGGATCTGGGTTCTAAGCACTCAACTACTACTAGACCGGTACAGTATGCTACAGTATTTCTCGTTTTTCGAACTTTTTTCTCCATTATCTGTTTGTCATGTGACTGTCGTACTGTACTTATACCGTGTTTTCCGAGGTTTTGGAGCCTCTCTAACTCTTCTCCTCTCGTTTTCAATCGTTAACTATGCCAAATATAAAATTTGTGTTTAGGCGCCTGATGAAGACATTGATTTGACGACAGCCAAGCTATTTTCTGATTCGTTACGCAGTGCATCCGAGCAAAAATCAAAGTTATCCAGCGACGCAACGCAGAAAAGTGAAGCAAAACAGAAAACTAAACGAAGGAGTGTGAGCAGTAAAACCGCCAATGAACAATAATTACACCTCAAATTCAATCTAATATTATTTGGGAGCGCGACATTTCTGATTCAACTGTTTTCTTTTTGTTGTTGTTGTCTGGTGTTTCCTGTTAAAACTGTACTGTCGCACAGTAACTTTTACCCGCAGAAGTATGAAGCTGAGAAATCAGCAACAGAATTCTTCTATGTATGATCAATCACAACCGGTTTGTTAATCATAATCTTCCTCTCTTCTTTTCTTGCCTCTTCTTCCACCAAAAGAATTACCCTGATAGGTCTGTTCTAAAATAAATTTGCATAGGTTAGTGACTCCGGAATGGCTTCTATGTAATGTACCGTCTGCATCGTAGTATTCAGGGCCCCCGTCCATAGCTACGCCAAAGTTGCCTCTGTTGTAGTCTGCAAGAAAGAGTGTTCCAGCAAACAAGATTTACAACCGATCTTTGTCAACTAAGTACCTCTCGGTTCTCCTCTTTTGTTCAGTTTTGGGCGGGCACGCACATCGTCTTGATCACCTTCGTACTCGTCATAAAGCAGAAACTGTTTGATGTCATCTCTCTTTGTCACAATTTTCTCACCAAATAAACCTGCAGCACGAGTTGATGATGGGAGGGGAGGGGTTAGAGAAGACAGGTATCAAAAAACTTTTCTAGTATACAGCCAGAACACATGTAAACCAGCAAACTTGCCAATTGTGACTGTTGCACTGCTGAACACTGAAGAGTTATCATTAAAAGATACAGTGGTTAGAAAACTCACTCAGACAAAGCAACAGTAGTTGTAATCTCATATTAGCACGCAAGCAACGCAGTACACACAAGCGTAATAAAAAAATGAATGCACAGGTTCGTACATACGTACAGTATGTACGTACAGCAAAAACGTGCGTATGTAGTGGTAGAAGGGTAGCCACCATATACACGGTACTGCTGCCACATGGTACCGCGACCAATTATGTTGCCGTTTCCATAAGTGGCGTTAAGTTAAGTAATATAGGTAATATAGGGTGGGCCATTTATGCATAACCGGTTTCGTCTTGCTGTTGTGCCTTATCTGTTCGACTCGACAATCAAATTCGGTGAAATTTTATCGCAACATGCACAACCTCAGAATTTTTACTCTGAAAAACTCGGCCAAGTCTATCACTTCAACCACTATAATTAGTTATGCACAAAATGAGTAAGTGCATAACTAGTGGTTGAAGTAACACTTGGCTACAATTTTGACAGTAAAGATTATGAGGGTGTATGCATGTTGTGTTGAAATTTCAGATTTGATTGACGAACCCGAAAGTTACAACAAGACGAAACGGGCGATAGATAAATGGCTTCCTGTATATCAGTATTCTTCCGAGAAGAAATTTACACACCCAGCAAAGAAAAAAGCAAAGAAAGCGTTTTACAACAGTAGCAAATCACACACGAAAATCAACAATCAATTACGTGTGTCCTAGAAAGAAGGGCAGCAGAGCCGATACAATGGAACCCCTCTACCCAATCAGATGTACATACGTACATTGTATGTTACTTTATTGTACCGTATGTTTCGTACTACTGTAAAAAAACATGCTTCGTACATACGGGTTTTTATACATACAGGCACAGAGGTGAATCTTGAATAATTCAAATTAATTACTTCTGTTCTTCCTAAAATGTCTTTTTTCTCTGCTTTCTGCTCGTATACCTTCAGTGCCATACTGTAAATGTACTTGTGGTAGAACTCCGCCACCTTTTTAGCACTTTTTAATGACGTTTTTGGCGTATCTGTAAATTTGCAGGCTATCACTCCACCATTTGTTTATTCTCTTTATTTGCTGATTTTTCAGCTCTACATGTATGTACTCTACAGTACGTTATCGTTGTTTAACTGGCGAGTGGATTCGGCGACATCTCTTGAGCTGAATACTTTTTGGAAACTCAAACTTTCCAGCCTAAATTTGAAGTGATTTGATTAAAAACATGTGGAGCTAGAATTAAAAAAAGAGTATGATGAGTAGTGGATTTCGTTGTTCCTCAAAAATTGAACTTCAGTATCATTTGCGTGTTATATTATTTTTTCAGTGAACTAGTGGAGATTTCTGAAAATACTTTTTTTTAAATCGGCTGTTTATTGAAAGGAGTTGGTATAGTTTTACTCTCCTTTTACTGACATCGATAGATCTGGTTTTAGCTGCAGATTTTTTCTTTTTAAGATTTTTACTTCAAACCTAGGGTGGTCAGCTCTGCGAGTTGCAAGTGGACGTAATTTTCGGCTGCAATACCGTTGTTTGCGCAGAGCTGTTGGTTGCTTTTGCGCTGATTATTTTTTGCGTCGATTCCATATTTTGGTCAGTTCAGTCATGGACCACTGTATACATGGACACTAAACTAAGTTTTGAAAATTTCCACTGTACAACAGTTGCGCGACCCTCTAAATCGGTTCAATCAAAACATTTACCTGGAATAATGCAACGAACCGATGAGATGTATAAAGATGTATTATTTTACTGTAACACAGCAAACAATTATTATAGAGTCAGCAGCAGAACAAGATTGTTACCGAAACAGAGAAGAGATAGAGAAATTTTCACGAAAATACAATAATCTGAAATATACTATGACCTATGTTGAGAGATTCCAGAACAAGAAGCTAAAAGGTGGCCCAAAATTTTTTAAAAAGGCATTCGATCAAAGTTTCTTAAACTAGTGTATCGGTACTCAAGTCTAAATTCCGATTAGTAAACCTGACCATAATAAAAAGTTACTAAATTGCGTTCGCAATTTGTCGCTCGCTGTATCGGAATTTGGTACTAAAACGGATAGCATACACGTAAGTCAAGAAGAAGAAGAAGATAGTGCTATTCGAATTCGGTATTTTTCAAATCGGATAATACCGAATATTTTAAAACCGTTAAAATTACACTGTTTTGCTTAAATTTGTGGATAAATCACCGAGATACTTCTTCTTTTACGTCTCCCTGTTCATTTACTATCTAAAAATTTGCCTAACAACGACTACTCAAACGAAAAGTTCTTTATGTATAAAACCCACCTATCATTTGAAACGATTCATCCAATGTAAGCTGTATGCCGAAGCTGCCAGCTCCGGTGCTTCCAGTAGTACCTAGTACTGGATGCTACCTTCCTCAAACTTTCTGTATGTGTCTTAATAATGCTGTGACTTCACATGATTAATCAGCGCACTTGTGGCCTGACTCGCGCCTCTTGAAATAATTGTTTGCTTGCAATTCTTGCACTTGTCGAGTTTGTTGTCAGCAGGACTGAGTAAAGAAGTTTACTTTCTCTCAGAGAGCACGGAACACACATCGCCAATTTGACATAACGCGCGTCCGTATCAATGATGTTAGCAGAAATGCAGAATAAATACATACAGCTGTCACAGTTTATGTTTTACGAAATTTCCTAATTTTGAGCGTGCCGTAGTCTATGAACAAGTTTTCTTCGCCGTCTGTCTGTCTTTGACGGAGTTCGTTTCGCAGGTCAAACGCTTTTTTAGCCTGCCAAGGTGTCAGATCGTGTCCCAGATAAACGTCTGAATACTGAGGTTTTTTAGTCAATACCGACCGCTTCTTGGTGAGGACCGCCATCTTAGCTGCAATGTCTTTGAATTGAACGATCACTCGTTTTCCCACAGTTAGAGTGTTGGCAATGCTTTTAGCGTCTACAGAAAAATCATACAGCAGGTCTTTCACCAGGTCAGGGACGGTCTTTGTGTCAGTAGTGTCCGAGATCAGTCCGTTTATGATGATGTTGTACTGGCGTCTTTTCCTCTCGCGTTCCAGGCGCTCCCAATCACAGACGCGAACAAGTGCAGAGTGAGCACGGTCATAGTCAGCTGCCGGGTCAGGCACAGGCAAGCCATTCTTCGCTGTCTGTAGAACAGCAGCGTATGTCTTTGTATTTTGCCACGCCAGCGTATGTCTTTGTATTTTGAACAACCAAATAGGGCTTGTTTTAGTTTTTGGCATGGATAAATCTATAGCATACAAACAATACGTCACTCTACAGCTTTTTTAACATCAAAAAGTTTAGCAAAAACAAGCAATTTTAGTTAGACAGTTAATTTTTGCAATTGCGCCTGCGAATCATCAATATTCGGTATTATTCGGTTCCGAAAATCCGCTTCGGTATTCGGTATTTTTGTATTCGGTTGCATCCCTCGTTCTCCTCTTTTTTCACTAGGTGATGTTTGAGCTGATGGGTAAATGCACGCGCAACTGCGGTAGAGGTGGGTAAATGAAGGTAGTGTCAGCTTCGTGTCCATGTGTATAGCGTGGTCCATGGTTCAGTTCTCGTCACTGATTGGTCGATTTAGTCGTTATCGCTGCGGTGCGGCGGGCGGACAGCACTTTCAGTTTGAAAATTGACGTCGTCTTTGGTTCTCGCCTTAGCTCGTGTGTTTGCAGTCAGTTTTGTTAGTTTGTTTGTGGCGGTGGTGTCAGGTTGTGAGGATGAGCGCAGAGAACGAGGAGACGAAGCAGACTGACGCGTCGACCGATTGTCCGCGTCCCAGCTTTGCCACTGCGCCGTCCCCTACACAGCAGTATCAGGATTTGCGTCCGAGCTTAGCTTCCTCCGTAAGTGCTTAGCTAGCTACTTGGTCAACTCTGTTGGGCAGTTGGGGCTATGTGTGATTGTAATTACTTATGGTATAGCTAGTAGCTGCTACTTCGCTTCTATTTTGGTTGGATTTAATGTGAAAACCAATCGTTCCCTTCCTAGGTAGGGTAAACCGGGGCTACTTTGAACGAATAACATTTTTTTGAAATTTCAAGCGTACGGATTTAGGTCTTTTGGCAAGCCAGGATAACCATTTATAATGCAATCGAAAGCTTGAAGTGTACTCTTCAAAATGATGTCAGATAGATTGTTGTACGCTAAACCAAAGATGAGTGTGACCAAGTTTTTTTAAAAAACACATGGGTGTTCAAAGTAGCCCCCGATGTGGGGGCCCTGACTCTGACTCTGACCTACCCCCCTCAGCCGGCCGCTACCCCCCTCAGGAATTTTTTGGAAGAATTTTGTATAGAAAATTATGAATATAATATGCCTGGATTAGGCGTAAATGAGCTCAGAATAGCTTATTTTAACCAAAAATAAGCCAAAAGACCTTGATTTTAGCCAAAAATCGGACTTTTTGGCTTACCACCCCCTCAGCCCCCCTCAACCGCTCCTACCCCCCCTCAGACCCCCCTCAAGAATTGAAAATTCTACCCCTCCCTCAGCCAAAATGCTAGCCCATGTCTGCTTGGGGGTGTAGGGTAGGGAGGGGTGAGGGGTTAACGTTTCCATCTGAATGGTAACCACCAAACCCCCTAACCACAGAAGCTGAGAATATGCAGAGAAGACAAGGAAATCAGATTTATAAGGGTGTTCAAAGTAGCCCCTTCTCTTCTTCACAGCATAGAAAAAGTTCAGTATGAAGTAGCTAGACGATAAGCACACTATTGTAAAGAGAATGGTCTGGAGAGCAAAACAGTATAAAACTTGACTACTTTCGGACATTGGAACCTAAAGTTTTCTCGTCGTAAAGTTTTCGGCCGTTAAGATACCGATATTTTTAAGCAACATAGCACTGGCAAACAGCAACAGATCCCTTACTATTTGGTAGGGTCGTGTAGCCTGGAGTCTTTGGCGATAAACTAGCGCAACCGTAGGCCAAAAAGTGAACCGCGAGCGCCATGCGGCGCAAAAAACGCGCAAAACTCACGCCTGTTCAAAGTTGCCCCCCTGTTCAAAGTTACCCCGGTTTACCCTACAACTCCCTTTTCTGCCAGACAACATTCTGCAAACCTGATTTGTAGGTGATGGAGACGAGACAGAACTTACTTCCGTCGTTCAGTGAGAGTCAGCTGGAGCCGCCGAGTGAGGACGAAGCTATAAGGGTCTATCTCCGCGTGCGGCCCTTCTCAAAAGATGAACTCTCTCGTCGCGAAGACCAGGTATGCATTTGCTTACGCCTGCATCTCTGAATTCTGCTACGGCTGTTGTTTCAGAACTGTCTCAGCGTTCTCAATAGCCACTCGGTAGCGGTCAGAGGCTGTCCCGGCACGGCCACGCACAGAAACAACGGTGACCTGGAGTTCCAATTCGCGTTCAGCCGCGTTTTCGGTGAGCAGACCTCTCAGCAACACTTCTACGAACAGACCACACGTCAACTAACTGATATGCTGCTCCAAGGAGGCAGTGCTCTGGTTTTTGCCTACGGCGTCACCAATTCCGGCAAAACCTACACCATGCAAGGTGAGCAGTTATTGGATCTAAACAAGCCTCAGTTACGGAGTTTTATTTCTTTGGTTCTGTTTTCTCCCACCACAAGTGCATGTGTAGCAGCAAGTATAAAATATATTTTAGGGAGCAAAGAAGAGCCGGGAGTGATCAGGCAGGCTTTGAGCTCGGTGTTCTCCTCGGTCACAGACAATTTGTGTTCTGAGCTGAAGTTCAAGCCGGTGCTCTACAACAATGTGGTCCGACTGGGTCCGGACGAAATTCAGCGCGAGTACGCGCTCCGCTTCGAGTTGTTCAGTCTCTGCTCCTGCAATGTAGCCTCCTTTCTCTGCTTTTCTACTCTACTGTTTAAGCTGTCTTTTTGAGTTTAGGACATCGCTGCTGTGTCAGCCAACTCCTGCACTAATCTTCTGAAGGCGTACTCGGAGAGCAATTTGACCGGATCTAGCATTTCCATACCTGGTAATGCTGTTAGGCACCACGCAACGGCATGCTTGCTGGGGCTAGCCTCCCTGCCCCTACTACTCCTGTGGTTTAATGTATATGGCACCGTAACCGTATACCACACTACCTTTAAATTTCATACAAAGGCACTGATTCCATAATTCTACATGTATCATGTAGGCTTACATGTAACAGGTCATCCGCCGATGGGGGGAGGGGGGGTTGGGGGGGTCTGGCGCCGGCCGGGGGGGGGGGGGGTCTGAGCCAAAATTTTGGGGGGTGGGTGGGCACTAAAAAACGCTCAAAAATCGACAAAATCGCAATTTGCGCTGAAATACAGCTAAAAAGTGCTGTTTTGCAGGCGATTTTGGCAATTTTTGTGTGTGAAATTGTAAAAAATTGCAAAAATTTGCTCGAAAATTTACTTGCCAGAAAAATGGGAAGGTGGGGTCGGTGAAATCGTCTCGGGGGGGGGGGGGCATCTGGGGGGGGGTCTGGCCTAAGCCGGGTGGGGGGCAGACCCCCCTGTTACATGTATGCATGTAGGTGTTATCATGGTATCACTATTAGTTAAGGTACCTTCATCAGTAAGTGGTAGCGTATCTGGTATTGGTACCATGTTGTTATTTGTCTGACTGATAAAGGTACATTAACTAAAAGGATACCATGATAACACCTACTTGGTATGGTACAGGTAGAACTATGGTATCGTTACCACCTGAGGCCTCTATCGCAGGTACCATATTATGATACCAATACCATATAAGGAAGTGGTGCCACTTGGTGTACCGGTACCATATGTTGTTATTTCCCTGACTCTTTGTGACACCAGTGTCATGTATGTGGTTAAGCAACCGTCTGTACTATACGATCCAGAAGGAGGGAGAGGTTGGTGTTACAGATTCTCTGGAGATGACGCGGGTTAGGTTGGAGGAGAGTGTGTCTGAGGGCGGCAAGTATTTGGTGTGGGTGAGCTTTGCCGAAATATACAACGATTACGTCTACGACCTTCTCCTTCCCACCACTCAGCAGAGCGCTCGCAGACCCTCCCTGAAGCTGGCCGACGATAAAGAAAAGAACCCCTTTATAAAGGGTAGGTGCCGTTTGAATTTGAGACCAGTTTGGACTCAAAATGCATAAATGAGCAGCATTTTTATCGTCTTTCAACAAAAATGATAAGAAACCGGACGTTTTAAGCTTAACACTCCGCTCTACCGATTTCAGAGCACCCATTTCAGCCAATAATATTAATAATAATGGTAGTCCAATTGTGGATGAATCTACTAGCAATGTTGTTGTGTAGGGCTGAAGCAGGTGTGCGTGTTTTCTACAGAAGAGGCTATCAAGGTGCTTTTGTTCGGTCAGCGCAATCTTCAAGTGGCCTCCACTAAATTGAACTACAGTTCAAGCAGAAGGTCTGCAGCTTGCTTTGTCTGCTGCATAATTCTAATTGTTCTGGTTGTTTAGCCACTGCATTTATACAGTTCGTCTGATGCGGCTGTCCGAGGACCTGACTAAAGTAGTATCTCTAAGCAGGTCGGTGGTCTGCGTCAGTCACCATGTCTCTGTAGACGTAGCAGTTGCAGACTCTCCTTTTGCGACTTAGCCGGTTCCGAGCGCACCAGCAAGACCGAGTACGACCACGTGAGAGAGGCGGGCAATATCAATACTTCCCTAATGATTCTTAGCCGCTGCTTTTCTGCAATCCGCAAGAACCAGAAACTTAGGTAAGACCGTTGTGACACGCCAAAAGCTTTTCGGTCAGCATACAACATGTTCCATAAACTCGTCGTTTTTTCACTCTCTTCCTTGCAATTTTGTGCGATTTTTTTGCAAACACTACAATAGATATCCAGTGACTAGCTATTTGAGCCAAAATTAGTCCGTTTTATTCCAAAATCCTGTTTTTTTTGCGCTGGACGTCCTGCCCCGACTTTTGGCTGCCCTCCGGACATGTCAGAAACGTACAGACACGAAAACAATGCTGCACTGTCGAATGTAACTGTAGAACAATATAGATAGGCAATGTAATGATTATTGCTGTTTGTTTGGTTTGCTACTAGCTTCTATCACTTGCATAGTCAGTAATGCAGCCATTAAGAATAGGATAAAATCAAAGCCGAAAGACATAGTGCAGTCTGGCACGCCCTTCAATTTCAGGCTACTGTTAACGTTGTAGTGTAGTAACCAGATGCCTTAGTAGCCTTCCATATCTAGAGCTAATTGTGAATACAGGCCCGAGCAGAAGAAGGAGGTGGTGCCGTACCGGGACTGCAAGCTGACGCGACTATTCCAGAACTTCTTGACAGGCAACGGCCTCACCAGAATGATCGTCAACGTCAGTCAGTGCGCCTGTTCGTTGGACGAAACCATTAACGTGCTAAAATTCGGAGCTCTGGCCAAATTCGTGAGTGGCTCACTCGGACCTTCTTGTTGACAGACTGGTCTGTTTCAGATAAAGAACCCTGTTTTGACCTCAGTACCGCCTGTGGCGCTGCCGCCGAAGTACTCGGCGGTGATGTCGGCGCAGCCGTCGCACTCGCGTGATACCATGGAGTGGGAGCAGCAGCTGAAACGCGCCTCTCTGCTCAGTCTGCCGCCCGATAACCAGGAAGAGGAGGAGGAGGAAAGTGGAAGCGACGGAGACCTGGACGACACCTTAAACGACGACCTGGTCAGTTTTGTTGCAGTTTAGCCCTATTTTTAAAACATCTGCCACGGTCCCCTTATACTTTTCATTGCTCACTAAAATCTTGCTTACTTTGTGAGTGTAGTAATAATACAGTCAGGCACTTAACGCCGTTTATGGTAGTGCTGCCATATATGGTAGCGGTACTTAGGTTCGATCCGATCCGATGTGCGGGGGGCCTTACGGCCTGCGATCAGACTCGAGGTCCATTTCGCTTCCCCGTGATTCGTCATCTCGGACGTTGCCCTTCTTTCACTGCCAGCCACTCCTAGCCATGCTGCTGTGTGCCGGTCACCAGGAGGGCGGCCGGCGTGTCGATGCCATGATGCTGACAGCTCCCGACGGCCGAGGGCTCCCCGGCATAGTTGGTTTCTCAGACAGCTTCTGACATCATAGATGTTCTTCCCAACGCGGCATGCTTTGTGGAGCGGCTTCGGTGCAACGGCAGATCCAGTTGGTTCCCATTTTACCTACTCGATGTAACCAGCTTTCGGTGGCCTGGGTGGAGCGTTGTGCCGACGACCAACTCTTTGCAGCAAGAAACTTGCCGCGCCGAGAGGATGAACCACTACAACCGCTAGGGATGCAGGGGCCGCCGTGACTCACAGGCAGCGACCTACCCACTGAGCCAACGACGCGGCGGTACTTAGGTTAATGGCAACACATACGGTACCAGCCCCATAGACGGTACCCCACGTTTGAGGACTGTGGTAGTACCATACATGGTACCCATGGCCATGGGTGCCGGTATCATGTGGTACCGTACCACTACCCAGACATGGCCTAGCATTTCAGCTGATATGGGCTGGAGGCGATAGTAAGCCAAAAAGTCCGATTTCTTTACTAAAATCAAGGTTTTTTGGCATATTTTTGTTGAAATAGGTTAAAATACGCTATTCTCAGCTCATTTATATCTGATCTAGACATACTTTTAAATTTCTTTACAAAATTCTTCCAAAAAAGTTGAGGAGGGTTGCGGCGGCCTGGGGGGTAGGTCTGGGGCAATCCCCACTCAGCCTCCCTGCCATAATGTGATACGAAATCTGAACAAAATTTGAAGGGAGCAGTAGCATGTATGGTGCCGCACCATATGGTACCACCACAGTGGCCGAACGTGGCGGTACCATTCCGTATATAGTGCCGGTACCATAATGTAACCCTAGCCTCGGTACCAGTACCATAAACGTCTTGGAAGTGCCCGACTCTAATAGCCTTCATCCAAACATTGACGAGCGTTTCTGAAAGTGGCCGTTTTGTGGCACTTTTGTAGGTCGCTGTTCTTTACTGGCCGTTTTATTTTCTGTGCTGAATGTGTGAATTAATTCAGGAGCAGCAGCTGGAGCAGTACAAAGCCTACGCTGCAGAGTTGAAGCAGTCTTTGCTGCGAGAGCGCAGTAAGGTGCTCCAGGAACGCAAGGAGAAGCGTGCTCAGGAGGTGCGACTGAGAGAGGAGCTGTGCAACGAGTTCACCAAAATGCTCGAGGAAAATCGAGAGAAGCATCAGTGCGTTTAGTTTCAGAGTATGAATGTGCGTTGCTAAATTGCTGTGTGTAGGCGATGGAAGGAGGCTGAAGTGTTCCGGCTGGAGGAAGTCTACGAGGCCAAGATACAAAGATGTCTGGATTCCTTCCGAGAGGAACTGAACGAAAGAACTGAGGAAAGAGAGGTGAGTCTTGTGCAATCAGGGTCGGTACCATGGTATCAGTTCGTAGACTGATTAAACATCTCAAACACTTGAACCGCATACATGTAACAAGGGGGACTGCCCCCCGGGACCCTCTGCCCCCGAGACGATTTTTCCGCCCCCCCTCCGATTTTTCTCGCAAGTAGTTCTTTGAGCAAATTAAGAGTCCGTCTCTGGTCAGATCGCGTTTTGGCCCTTTGCCCTATTCAGACCCAAAATTGAAACTTTGAGCTAGAGAGCTAAGTTGGCATACTAATACATACTTATGAGTTATCTTTCAGCTGCAAAGGATTAGTGGATCTGACGCTCCTGTCCTGAGATATAGCCTTCCGAAAATCGGTCCGCTTAACTATGGGACCAAAATTTCAAACTCGAATTTCTCGCTTCATACTCGGAATTCGGACCTAAAAATTGGGGGTTTTAGAGTACTTTTAGACTACTTTAAGAAACATTTGTCAAATTTTCGTTTTAAGAAAAAAAATTTTTTTCGCCCCCTAGCTCGTCTGGAACCCCCCAACCCCGTTTTTTTATTTCAGAAAAATGTTGCGCTATCAATTACCTACCGTTTAGTGTAAAGCATATTGTGGCGCTATCCCATTTCACGGTGATTTTCATGGTTTAGGGGACTCAAGCAACTATTAGAGTATAGGGGACTCAAGACCTATTCTACTTTAGGGGACTCAACCCATCCGAACAGATTCGGCGCCCACCGCCAAATTCCGTTTCGTACATGTTTTAAATCGGCGCCTACATCGTACAAAACATTAAATAGCGCTTTTCTATTATAGGGGACTCAAGCTATTTCAGAATAGGGGACTTTTCAGTTCTATTCTACTATAGGGGACTCAAGCTATTTCAGAATAGGGGACTTTTCAGTTCTATTCTAGTATAGGGGACTCAAGCTATTTCAGAATAGGGGACTTTTCAGTTCTATTCTACTATAGGGGACTCAAGCTATTTCAGAATAGGGGACTTTTCAGTTCTATTCAACTATAGGGGACTCAAATTCTCGGATGCTGTACGTATGTACATATAGTGTGTACGTACATGCTTCTATCAATGTTAAATTCATTGCGTTGATTTTGTGATTTTTAAAAATTGCTGTTTTTCTTGTGTATTACGTAGTTGCAGACAGGTAATGGCAGTGCCAGACACGAAAAACTTTAATAGCAAAGCATCGATCAAGAAGGAAAATACTGAAGCAAAAATTAGCAACACAGCAAAGTATCAAACAAGAAAGAAAACACTTAAGCAAAAAATTCAGGCACACCAGTACATTGATCCACTGTTGCGTTTGTCCTCACGACCAGTAGAAGCATGCAATAACGTCGGCGTTGTTTATTTGTATTTACCCCTTTACGTTTTGTCCTTGCAATAGGGTATCCACGCTTATCACAGAGAGTAAGCCAGTGTGAAAGACCTGGTTTACCCTTTGTATGATGCAGCACTTTTCTTTTGAGGTACTGATTAAGTTAAATTTGTGTTGGCTGTCATACCTTTTGCATTTTTTACTCTATGCCCCTGCCTCAATTTAATTGAGCAGTTCCTCAATTATGTCGCGGAAGAAATTCCACCTGAATTATATAGTACAGACATTCAATTCAAGGGAGTCATTGCATAACAATAACTTGCCAGTCTGTTATTGCTGAAACAGACACTCCAGTTTCATAACGAACTTGCTCGTATGATCAGCTCATGCGTCATTCTCGGGTTTCCCCAGAAGTAGAGAAGCTGAATGGCTTTGTAAAGAGATAAATTGCTATTTGCCCAAAAACTGGCATCACAAATACTTTTCTTGCATTTGGCGTTTTTGTATCGCCACTATGACAGCCAACACAAATTTAACTTAATCAGTACCTCAAAAGAAAAGTGCTGCATCATACAAAGGGTAAACCAGGTCTTTCACACTGGCTTACTCTCTGTGATAAGCGTGGATACCCTATTGCAAGGACAAAACGTAAAGGGGTAAATACAAATAAACAACGCCGACGTTATTGCATGCTTCTACTGGTCGTGAGGACAAACGCAACAGTGGATCAATGTACTGGTGTGCCTGAATTTTTTGCTTAAGTGTTTTCTTTCTTGTTTGATACTTTGCTGTGTTGCTAATTTTTGCTTCAGTATTTTCCTTCTTGATCGATGCTTTGCTATTAAAGTTTTTCGTGTCTGGCACTGCCAGTACCTGTCTGCAACTACGTAATACACAAGAAAAACAGCAATTTTTAAAAATCACAAAATCAACGCAATGAATTTAACATTGATAGAAGCATGTACGTACACACTATATGTACATACGTACAGCATCCGAGAATTTGAGTCCCCTATAGTTGAATAGAACTGAAAAGTCCCCTATTCTGAAATAGCTTGAGTCCCCTATTCTGAAATAGCTTGAGTCCCCTATAATAGAAAAGCGCTATTTAATGTTTTGTACGATGTGGGCGCCGATTTAAAACATGTACGAAACGGAATTTGGCGGTGGGCGCCGAATCTGTTCGGATGGGTTGAGTCCCCCAAAATAGAATAGGTCTTGAGTCCCCTATACTCTAATAGTTGCTTGAGTCCCCTAAACCATGAAAATCACCGTGAAATGGGATGGTGCCAGCATTGTTTGCTCAGACCCGTGGAGCGTGAGAAAATTGAGGTCAAACATGTCCCGGTCGCAAAATTTTCGCACTTTTCTCAGGTCGAATATTTCCAAGTCCGGTTCGAATATCCGGCGAAAATTTTGCGATGGGTTCATGTTTGACCTCAATTTTCTCACGCGCCATGGGTCTGGGCAAACAATGCTTTACACCAAACGGTAGGTAATTGATAGCGCAACATTTTTCTGAAATAAAAAAACCGGGGTTGGGGGGTTCTAGACGAGCTAGGGGGGCGCAAAGGGGGCGAAAAAAAATTTTTTTATGAAAACGAAAATTTGACGAAAGTTTCTTAAAGCAGTCTAGAAGTACTCTAAAACCCCCAATTTTTAGGTCCGAATTCCGAGTATGAAGCGAGAAATTTGACTTTGAAATTTTGGTTCCATAGTTAAGCGGACCGATATTCGGAAGGCTATATCTCAGGACAGGAGGGTCAGATCCAGTAATCCTTTGCAGCTGAAAGATAACTCATAAGTATGTATTAGTGTGCCAACTTAGAGCTCTCTAGCTCAAAGTTTCAATAAAGTTTCAATTTTGGGGTCTGAATACTGAAACTCGATCGGTTCAGAGACTGACTCTTAAATTTCAGACACAAAAATTGCCAAAATCGCCTGTAAAACAGCACTTTTAGCTGTATTTCAGCATAGATTTTTTGCGAATTTTGAGCGTTTTTGGTGCCCAACCCCTCCCTAAATTTGCCCCAATTAGACCCGCCCTAGCCGGCGCCAGACCCCCAACCCCCTCCCCATTCGGCGGGTGATCTGTTACATATATGTTGAAGGGTGTTGTTTGAGGCACTGGAGCAGGAGTTGGAGCTTCTGAGAGAGGAGACGGCTGCTCTGAAAGAACAAGTGAATCGCGTGTCGGTGCCGAATTCAGACCTCGACGAGACTGCCCAACTCCGCCGACAGCTTGCAGAAAAGGTGTGCTCTTTTCTTTCAAGCCCTTCCAATGCATACATCCAGTTACAGTTCATCAACTTACATGAAGCAGGTTTTCGCGATATACTAAAAATCCAGTAACAGGTTTCAGTATTAGGTAATAATTGGAATTTTTACGTAGTTTACGGTCGATTTACTGATTTATTGTCTGCAGTTGGGAAGTGTTTAATCTGTTTTTGTTGGTTGTAGGAGCACGAGAACAAAGACATAACGGAGATGTTAGAAGAGGCCGGTCAGACATATCAACAGCAGCAGGATAAAATCAAGGAACTGCAGGCAGAAATAGAGAAACTAACTAGCCAGCTGCAATCTCTCCAGGTGCCAACCTTCCACGGCGCTTATTGTAAAACTTACATAAGTGTTGGTTTAGTCTGAGCAGGAGAATCGACCCCCGTCAGTGGAGATAGCCAAAGGTAAAGCAGGTCTAAGGTCGGTTTCGCGCCCCAGATCGCCAGTGCGCATGCAGCTGATCCAGGGAACTGCCAGCTTAGTAAAGAACGCCACCGACTTGAACGACACTACCGGCTCGGTGTGGGGCGTGTCGCCGCCGGGTTGCGTGAAGGAGCCGCAGAACTCTACGCTGGTGCCCAGCCCCACAGCTGTTAGCAGACCGACTCTGCGACTCAGTCCTATTCGTGCGCCCAAAATTAAGCTCAATGACTATACGTTGCGTTCGTCTAGCGGTAAATGAATGTGCGCTACTAGTCCTACCTTTTGTGTCTATACAGGAGTTGACTCCAGAAACCGCCGGCATGGGTGCTTCTTAACGGTGTTTGTGGCTTTACTTGACATTTCAATTATTATTATTAAACTTCTTTTGGCTTAGTATAAAGAGTTTGTTTGTAGTTAGTTGCTTTGCCTTTGAGCGAGCAGGCGGTCTGGGGCGCTTTTTCTTTATCGACCAAATAGTCAATCAATCAGTAATATTAATTAATCTGGTATAGTTTCAGATTATTTGAAAGTAGCCGAACAGCCTCAGCAGACCGCCTGTTCGCATTCGGAAATTGAATCTGCCGGTAATTTTCGCTTATTTGGTATAAGCAGCCAGTGCGCCTTGCACATCAGCTCGACCGGGTTCTGTGGCTCGGCCGCGGCCGACGTGTTTATTGTGTCGTCGTCGGTTGCAATGATGGGCCGGTGGGCCGCTTTTTAATCGGTGCGCAGTAAAGAGGTGGATGATCGATGGTTGGTTTGCTGTTTTAGTGCAAATGGAAGAACAAGACGCAAATAATATTATGATGTCTCCCAAGAACGACGAACTGGAACGGCTGAAATCTCAGGTCGCCGAACTGCAAGTAGGTTGGTTTGCCGTGCCGGAACTTTTTAATGGCAAACAGTTTGTATTTGTAAGGGCGGTTTGCTTGAGCCGACTGCGTTAAATGTGTAACTAAAGTAGGTATTTGCTACTGCTGGTTGTAAAATAATATTCTGTAGGCACAGTTGCTGAACTGAAAATTGCGTCATCTCTCTCAGTCCAATAATTCACTTTTGTTTTTGTTTTAATTGATAGCATGTGCCTTTCTAACAACAGTTGTCAGCTAACTCGAGTTTGTTTGTTATCAGGTCAGACTAAGTTTTTGTGTCTGCACGTGGGCGTTAAAGTACGCAGAGAGTGCGGCAGCGTTTTTCTGCAGTTAATTTTCAGTTTACGAGCGATAAGATTCTAAAAAGTTGTAAGTAAGTGTGCCCGATTGCAGGAAAAACTGAGCGAGAACTCGCTGGTGGTGGACGGCTTGAGGATGATCGAGCTGGAAAGCAAAGTGTTCGATCTGGAACAGCAGTTGACAACTGCCAGGGCTGAGAACGAGCGTCTGACCAAGGCAGAGTCGCAGGAGATGCGCCAGCTCCGCGATCGGTTAGAAGCTTCTCATAGCGAAAGCCAGCGTCTGGCTAGTGAGCTGTCGGACCTAAAAGAAGGCTCTCGGTCAGCCATCGACAAGAAAAGCGCAGAGCTGGACAGAACGGAGCAGCAGTTAGCTTCAGCCAAGACTGAAAATGAACGAAACTCGGAAGAGAAACTGGAGCTTGGCGATCGGTTGGAGACTGCGCGAGCTGAGTGTGCACGTCTGACCTCTGAATTGGCGGCCTTGGAGGAGCAGTTGCAAACTACCTTGGATCAGAAAGCTAAGGAATTGGTTGATCTGGAAGAACAACTTACTTCGATGCGCACAGAAAAAGAAGGTCTGGCCGATTTGAGTGCTCAACAGAAAACTCAGTTAGACTCAGCGCTCACTGAGAGCCAACGTCTAACAGTGGAATTGTCGTCCGTTCAAGCAAATTCCCAGTCGGCCATTGAGCAGAAAGTCGGCGAACTGACTGCTCTGCAGCAACAGTTAGCCTCCCTGACGGCTGAGAATGAGCAGCTGGCCAGTCTGAACTTGGAAGGCAAAACTCAGTTGGAATCGGCTCGCGCTGAGAGCGACCGTTTGGCAGTGGAAATATCGGGACTGGAAGAGAAAGCTCAAACTGCGCTGGCGGCAAAGACCACAGAGGTGCTTGACTTAGAACAGCAGTTAAGAACTGCCAAGGCCGAGCATGAGCAGTGGCACGAATCGAGCTGCAAGCAAAGACAACAGTTGGAAGCTGAACTGGAATCGGCGCGAGCAGATTTGCAGCAGCTGCGAGAGTTGCAGGACAGTTCACGAGTAGAGCTGGAATCGAAGTCATCTGAAGTGGGTGCCAGTCGCCAGTATGTGGCCGAGTTGAAGCTGAAGCTACAAGACAGTAAGCAGGATGTGGATCGAGCCCGTCAACAGTTGCTGGAACAGGCGGCACGAGTGGAGCGGCTGAGTTGCGATGGCACAAAGCTGCAGGCTCAGGTCGACGTGGCTCGCGACAATCTGGCCAAGTCAGTTGAGGCCATTCAGCAGCTGGAGAAGACCAAGGCCTCCGCACAGAAGCAGTTGGAGCTAAAGTCAGCTGAGCTTGAGCGTGAGCACAAGGAGCTGAGCGAGGTGCGTCTGCAGCTAAACAGGTGTGAGCAGCAGCTGGAACAAGAGCGAACAGCGCTTGTGGAAGCGAGAACGGAGAGCGGAAACCGGCGCGACCGACTTGAAGCATCGGTGAAGCTGTTAGCGCAGAAGGAGAAGCTGGCCGAAAGCGGCAAAGTGGAGTTGGTGCAAGCGAAACACGAGAAAACCAAGTTGAGCAGTCGAGTGAAGCACCTGGAGGAGCAGCTAAGTTCGGCGCAGACAGAGGGTCTCTCACTCAGTGCCAAAGTGCAGTACCTCAGCTCAGAGAATGAGCAGCTGAAGCGGGGCGTCGAGCAGTCTCAGGAACGTTCACTTGAGGTAGACGGGCGTGTGGTTGTTGATGTGGCAGACCGGTTTCCTTCTTTCTTTAGCTCAACGAGAGCACCCAATTCGCCGAGCGCCGGCTGGCCGACGCCGAAACGAAATTGGCTGCGAAAGAGAAAGACTTAACCTCTGTGACGGAACAGTTGAGTACTGTGAAGGAGGATCTAGTCAAAGCTCGGAATGACAAGGCTGCACTCAGGGTAAACGTCTCGTTCGTTCCAGTCTTCCTCCGTTCTTAGGCAACTGAAGCAAGAAACTTAACTGGCATAGATAGTAAGGGAAACTGAGTGTCAAGTGAGTTGAAAACTAACAAAAACCAACGCTTCCTCTTTCGTCTCTAACATTCACTTCTCTCTAACACAGTCAGGCACTTAACGCCGTTTATGTTACGGACACCATATAAGGTGCGTGCCGGTACCGATACCTAGGCTAGTGGCACCATATGGTACCTCCAAGTTCGGCCACTGGTGGTACATAATGGTACCGACCGTACCGGTACCATAAGGTGCCGGCCATATTGTGAAGAAACTTTGTGTACTAGTAAATGCAACTGCACAACCCACAACCCACAACGTTCATTTTGGTACCCTACCTACCTTTGTATTGGTACCTGTACCGGTACCGATACCACAACGTTCATATTTCTCACCAGGTGCCACTAGCCTACGTGCTGGTACCGTATGTCGTGCCACCATTTGTGCCCGGTTCCCACTTTTAATATTCGCTGTATTAGAATTGCTAAGCTTGACCCTAAGCTTGAACCTAACCGTAAGCCCGAAGCCTCAGCCTAAGCCTGAACCTAACTAACCCCCTAAGCCTAAGCCCAAGTCTGAAGCTAAGCCTAAGTCTGAACCTAACCTAACCCCTTAGCCTACGCATTGAGCATTGTTATGTAGCTATTCTTGTATATTTTACCAGAGTCTTGTCCGTTATTACATAAGTCGGTACTGGGGACACGCCGGTGCCACTAGATTAGGTACTGGTGCCTAATGGTACCAGTACCATAAACGGCGTTAAGTGCCAGACTCTAACACTAGCTTTCACTGACACGGCTCACTACATTGCTGACGACGCATACATGTATCAGGGGGGTCTGGGGGGTCTGCCCCCCCACCCGACTTAGGCCAGACCCCCCCGGATGCCCCCCCCCCCCCGAGACGATTTAACCGACCCCCCCTCCGATTTTTCTGGCAAGTAAATTTTCGAGCAATTTTTTACAATTTCACGCACAAAAATTGCCAAAATCGCCTGCATAACAGCACTTTTTAGCTGTATTTCAGCCCAAATTAGTGATTTTTGGCAATTCTTAGCCAAAAAATTGCGATTTTTTCGATTTTTGAGCGTTTTTTAGTGCCCACCCCCTCCCCCAACATTTTGGCTCAGACCCCCCGGCCGGCGCCAGACCCCCCCCCCCAACCCCCCTCCCCCATCGGCGGATGACCTGTTACATGTATGTGACGACGTGTGTTTAGGCAAGCAAGTTAGAAGTAGAGGAGGAGTTGGGAGATTGGAAGAACCAGTTTGAAAAACTGCAACGGAATTTGGACGACAGTCGGCAGGAGACCAAGCGCGAAACGGCTGAGATATCCAGATTAAATGAAAGTGAGTAATTTGGCCGCTTTATCCTTCTTTTCCGTCCACCTCTCAAAATTCCGTCCCCTAAACTTGGTCGGCTCACTTGCTACTACAGTCAAACCTCGTAAATGGAACATCAGGCCGTCCAATCATTTCTGTTCCATTTAGGATTACTGTACGTATTGAAAGATTTATACTTAGCCTTTGCATTCGTATTGTCATTGTATAGTTTGCTTGTTAGTAAAGTAGCCGCTCATTTCAGTAAGTTTGCTTGAGTGCTGTGATTCATTGTAGCTGTGTCTGATCAGTGGCGCAAAATCGCAACCTACAAAAGTGCTATTCGAGAAGGCGAAGAGGTACAGCAGAAGTTCGAAAGCGTGTTGCAGTCAAAAGAGGAGGAGTTACAAGCCAGCAGTAGAAGTAATAATAATACTAATAATTAGCTGCGTTGCGCTTGTCTCAAGTGCTAATAACATGTTTGCAGAGCTTGATCTCTATGAGCGACAGCTGGCAGAGAAAAGAAACGCAGACGCGTTGCTACGCGAGGAGCTGGCCCAGCAGCGTCACGAGTTGCAGCTCAAGACTGCAGGTGCCTTTTTGGCTATTAATTAGTAGGGATGGGCAAAGAAATTTCCACTTTTACATAGTTCAGCTTTTCTGAATCTTATACTACAGGCGTATAGAGAAGTTCAACAAGACAAAACGTTCTCAAAAATGCCCAGTAATTCTGGAGTTGTGACGTTCTAAATTTTGGTCCACAGAAATCCGGTCTTATTCAGGGGCGCATACATATAAAAAGGGACAGGGAGTTTGGGGATCTGCCGACCCGACTTAGGTCAGATTCTCGGATCGGGGTACCCTCATCGCCTGGATCGAAGTAATACAATAGCGTATGGTATCGGTATGCTTGTGGTATTACAGGGCGACTACTAAACTTCGCAACATCGCAACCAGTCGCAACTTCGCAACCAGTCGCACCCGTTCGCATCCGCCGGGCGCCAACTCTAGAATATAGACGCGAAGATTTATTTGATGATGAAATTGCGCAAACATGAATCGGAAATCACGGATTATGTTACTAAACAGCAATGTTCTAGTAGAGGGGCACTGTTTGATGGACATTGAGGGGCGGAGCGGATGAAGGAGATGGACATTATAAGAAAATGTATTCAATGCTACAGAAAGCCAGGAAGGAAGACTTGCAGTGTTTTAACCATAACATTTTGGTAAAAATAGCAACAATCAACTGAAACTGAATAATTTTTGGGCTGCAAATTTCGCTTCTAGGCAAAAATACAATTTTGGTGCGACAATTAAGCGTTCTGTTTTTTGACAAAAAATAACAATGTTTGCATCGGCAACCCTGTTCTGTTACCAGGCTGCCACCGATCAAACATACAGTACGACCACAATTACGGCAAGACGGCTAAATCTTTGGATTGTGATTGTGCACATAGAAACACTTTTTCTATTCTTGATACGCTGCCATCGTTAGGCAGATACTGACAAAAATTTACTTCATTAATTCATACGTAATAGGCGTAATAAGACCTGCATTGGTCGGCCGTGACCATGCCCCAGTCCAGTGAAGATTTGAGCCAGGCGTGCGCGCAAGCAAAGGCCTCTGGGCCGGGCCCACCTACAACTTTGAAAATCCGGACCGTTTTCTAATATGTACTGTAGAATACTGTTCATTTCAGTCTTAAAATAATGGACCAGCAGTCGATCCGATCCAATCTGCGGGGGCCTTGCGGCTTACGATCAGTCTCTCAGTCTCGGGTCTATTTCGCAACCCCAGATCTCGTCATCTCGGACGTTTTTCCCTTCTTTCACTGCCCAGCCACTAGGAGGCATGCAGTTGGGTGCCAGTCACTAAGACAGCGCCCGGCGTGTTGACGTCATGCTGTTGTCAGCTCCCGACAGCCGCAGGTGCCCCGGTTGGCTGAGGGCTCCCGGTATAGTTGTTTTCTCAGACAGCTCCAGACGTCATCGATGTTCTCCTCCAATGCGGCATGCTTTGTGGAGCGGCTTTCGGTGCAATGGCAGATCCGGTCGGTTCCCATTTATCTACTCGCTGTCACCAGCTTTTGGTGGCCTGAGTGGGGCTTTGCTGAGTACTAAGTCAAATTCTAGTCAGACTGGTTTCGAACCCACTAGAACCGCTAGCTATGGATGCAGGGGCCGCCGTGACTCAGAGGCCGCGAGCTACCAACTGAGCCAACGACGCCACTTGGACCAGCAGTCATCTTAAGCTGAGAAATAAAATAGCCATAATACGCACATTGCAGCTATATAACAGTCAGGTACTTAACACCGTTTATGGTACCATCACCATATATGGTGCCGGTATCATACATGGTACCGGTACCAAGGGCAGTGGTACCATATATGGTACCGGCACCATATGGTACCGGTACCATATATGGTATCCCCACGTTTGGGGCCTGTGGTGATACCATATATGGTACCCCTACCTTCGCATTGATACCGGTACGCTCAGCTAGATCGCGCCCGGTACCGGTTTTAGTTTTGTGAAACAGGGCCTCCGGTCCTGGTACGTACCCTATACTGATGCGTATGTAGGGGTTCTACTAGTTTTGGGAAAACAGGGTGCGTAGCCTTGGCGTTCTTAAAAGGCTTACTGCCACACTGGTTTATTCAAAAAGCAAAACAAATTTTATAGTAGATATGTACTTGTGTTTGTACCTTCGACTACAGCAATGCAAAGCTGGTGTCAAACGTCGTTTGCTCAAGGCACTGTGGTGGTGGAGAAATAAACAGGCTGCCCTTGTTGTTGATGTGACCGCCTCATCTTGCATAGAATGCAAAGACACAAAGAGTAAAGTAGGCATCCTTTACACCACGCCATAGCAGCCCTCTAGCAAGAACAGGCGAAGGAAAAACAAAAAAGAAGTCGGAAAATTTTTTCTTGCTCTTTCCGTTTTCTTCGCATCGATGTTCTAGAGTTGGCGCCCGGCGGATGCGAACGGGTGCGACTGGTTGCGAAGTTGCGACTGGTTGCGATGTTGCGAAGTTTAGTAGTCGCCGTATTACAGGGTCTAGCATGTCGGCTGGGCAGTGGCAGAATGTTGAAATCCTGAGGAATAGCAGCGGCTGCGGGGGCTTAGGGGATAGTAAGCAGAAAATTCCGTTTTTTGCTAAATTTATCATTAGATTTGGATATATTTTGAGCTCATTTACAGCTACTTTTTTATTCCAGTGCAAAATTTTCCAAAATAATACGTAGAGCGTAGAGGTACGTAGAGCGTGCCTGAGGGGTAGATTAGAACCTAAGTGGAATCGATCCCACCCTTTGCCCGTGTCTGCCTGAATGGTCGGTTATGAGTTGATTACCATATTAGAAGACCATAAATGAGTGGTTGAGTGTGCGGTAGACCTGTTCTGTGCTAGTAGTACGTATTTGGTTTCAGTGGAGGCAGAGCTGAAGAACAGCAACTACAGTCTTCAGATTCAGCTGGACCACTCTCAAGCGTGTCTGGAAACCGCCCGCACCAGACTGACGCAGCTGGAGAAGGAGAAGCGATCGCCTACCAGTTGTAGGTGTCTGTCTGTCTGTAGACACAGAAGAGTCTAATGTTCAATTTATTATTGCAGCATCAGTTAGACGCCCGTCGTTGAGTCACTACGAGGCCGAGAACGCGGCGCTCAAAGACCAGCTGAAGCACGAGGCCACGCAGAACGCGATGGCCATCAAAAATTTACACTCCAGACGCGACGAGCTAATCAAGAAACTGGAGGAAGCGGTCAGTAGAACCTGCTTCACCTTGATTGACACCATCTATCTGACTATGATTAACGTCTGCAGGAACGCAACAAGTTGGCAATGCAGAGCGACCTGCAGCAGAAGACGGCTGAAATCGATCTGCTAAAGCACGAAGCTGAGGTGCGCATTTCATCTCTTTGTTGCATAAGCCACTCAAAGCGCACATCGGTCCATGCTTGTAACACGGCAGTCTGCCCGACATAGGCACTTTTTTCTCCGATTTTTCTGACCTATAAGTTTTTCCGCCTTTTTTTCCGATTTTTTAGAATTTCAAACACTAAAATTGTTGTCTTTAGCACAATTTAGTTGTATTTGATCCCAAATTGGCGCTTTTTAGCCGAAAATGGCGATTTGTGAACCGTTTTAGTGCCTACACGCAGACATGGGTAAAGGGGGGGCTGATGGGGCTTGGCCCTCGATTCGATTCGATGTGACGGGGGGGTCGACCATACGACCCTACGATCAGACCCGAGGGTCCATTTCGATGCCCCGTATAACAGGGCTTGGCCCTCAGGCTCTGACCTACCCCTCAGCCGACCGCTACCCCCCTCAGGAATTTTTTGGAAGAATCTTGTATAGAAAATTATGATAAAAATATGCCTGGATTAGGTGTAAATGAGCTCAGACTAGCTTATTTTAGCTTATTATAATGAAAAATAAGCCAAAAAAACCGTGATTTTAGCCAAAAATCGGAGTTTTTGGCTTACCACCCCCTCAGCCCCCCTCAGGCACTCCTACCCCCCTCAGGCCCCCCTCAGGAATTGAAAATTCTACCCCCCCCTACACGTCCCCAGAAAATTGGCTCAGACCGACGGGCGGCCGGGGCCGGACCCCAGTAAGCTGATGACCTGTATGCATTGTCCGGAAAATGAGTTGGGATGGTCAAAGTGCGGAAATTTGAGCGTCGGGCCAGTGATTCGGTTGGTCGTAGTGGGCTATGGGCACGTCAAACCCAAGTTACGGTGGGGTGGGTAAACCCCGGACACCCCGAGCATGATACCACTACCTTTGCCAGTCTTCCTCACTGCTACCATACGGATTTTTTACTGCGGAACCATGATGGTAGATCGAGTGTGTCATCATTGCGGAGAGTCAGATTGACGGTTTTGTAGGAGAGTAGGACAGTGAAAGAGGAACTGGAAGAAAAAAGCAGAGAAACCGACCGATTGGAGGCAGAACTAAAGGTGAGTCGGCTTCAAGTGCCGTCTGTGTCTGTCTGTTCTGAGCAGTTTGTGTGAGCAGGAAGCGCTCAGTCACAACAAGCAGCTGTGTGAGGCGGCAGAGAAGAACGACCAAAAGCCGAGGTCCAAAGTCAAACGCAAAAGCACCGAGAGTGTCTGCAGCAACAACTCCACCGAAGTTCGCGACGATGTGAGTACGACGCAATTACCTGCCAAACAGGTTTTAATCCACGCCCACCACTACACTACATTGATTGATAGGCTGGTTGTTGGATTGTTCCTGTTGTAGTTTGCAACGAATATAGCAGAAAAAACCCCGGTCGCGCAAAGACCTACTTGTTTGATTAACATCCAAGCGCCTAAGCTTTATTAACCTTAACTAAGCTGATAATTACATCGCGCGATTGTTTGTTTTGGTTTCACTGTTGTTTCGGACAGCTCAGGCAGGGGACACCCTGCGCTCTTTTCAGACCCTTTCAATGGGGTAGGGTAGCCCTGCCTATAAACAACCCTTCCGTATGCTGTCATTAGGTGCAACGACATTTCCGGTTCGGTTTCCATTTTGTCTGTTTGCCATCACCGGCTTTCGATGGCCTGGGTTGGGCTTTTCATGTCGACTACTTCTAGGGATGGCCAAAGCACGTTCGCGCGGCGCGGAATAGAAAATACAAAAACACAGCCAAAAAGTGGTCCAAAATGGTTTTTGCAACTTCAAGCGCAAATGCTTTTTTGTGTTCAATTATTGGTAGGAGGATGTGATGTATTTATTTGAAACAGAGTGTGAGCTATCGAATAAGATGCATTTCGAATCATAATTCGGCCGTTAAAGGGCATTTTCCTCTCAAAAACTGAATTCGTCGTTTTTCAATGTCCATTTTCTGCTAAAAGGAGACTTGATTCAAATTTTGTTCAACCGGATTTAAAATCACCGCAACTCGCTACCTATATAGCCCCGCTTTTTTTCTTTCCGCACTTTGGCATGGTCCCCACAAAATTGATTCTTTCTTAACTACTGAAAATTGGCATTTTCGTGGATTTTTTGCATGTTCCTCGTTCTTGTGAAAAAACGACGAATTCGGCGCAAGATGTTCAATCGGTTCCGTGTACAGTAGACTTCAGGCTTTCGAATGATATAAGAATTTGCTCTCTGCTCTTTGCCGTTAACCCCCCGAAAAAAGACCAAAAAACGCCTATTTTGCCTTAAATAAGCGAAAATTTCCTCCATCCGGGAGGGGGGGGGGGTGGGGGAGGGAGGGGTATGGCCGGCCGAGGGGGGGTGTGGCCGGCCGAGGGGGAGGGGTATACCCCCCTTACCCACCGGCCCATGTATGGTTTTAGCATATCTTTTTTGCTGTAGCATGAATTTTTGAAAACCATTGGCCATACCTACTACTTCCAGTCGCTTCGATTGGTTAGAACCCGTAAACAACCAATCTTGTAGATGCCGGGGCCGCCGTAACACCAGACGGGATAATCAGCTGCTAAACTAAACTAAACTGCCCATACATAGCGACGCCAGGGTTCTTGCCGGTCAGCGGGTGTCAAGGGGATTTAAAATTTGTCATCGGAAAGTCTGGGTTTTTGGGCGTCACTCCATAAAAGTGTGCATTGAGTAGAAGCAGTAATCAAAGTGCATTGATTTAGCCAATATCAGTGCGTTTTCGAAGGCTAATTTTTGACAAAGTTTTCTTTGCTGTGGTGGGGCGGTAACAAATGACTGCAGTCGTACATTTGCTTAGCAACAGTTTTTGGGTAAGAAATATCACACATAGTGTGAAGAATTTCTGAAAATATCTGAGGTTTTTTTGGCTTTTGTCTGAAAAAATCAGGTGAATCTCAGGGGATCGCCAGAGCGGCACAAAGCCTGGACGCGTGATGTGTCCTAAATAGGTTTAAGAGGCAAAGGAGTGTGGTTTAGATGGTGCCGGAGAGTGTTGTTGATTTGTCGCCGGTGGTCGGTGTAGGCAACAAGCCATCGAGAGGCAAGAAACCCAATGTCAAGGCCAGTAATTCTGCCCGATCCAAAACTCAGAGTAGATGTCAGAGATCTAGAAAACAGAAACATGTGGTTAGTTTTTTGAAAAACTGTTTAATTCTTCGTACGAAAGGCTTAGTGTCTTTCTGTATTAGGAGCAGGCTGACCAAGATATCAAGGAGGAGTTGGATGACAGAGTGGAGAGCGGAAACTCGTCGCCTGTCACTGAAGCGTCGTTGCCAGATGACTCTGGCCGCAGCGCGAGGAAGCTGATCAGTGTATGATAGTTTCATTCCTCAGTCTCTGTCTGGTATCTTCTGTTCGTTTAAGCGCAATTCACGCACGGACGCCAAAGCAGCCGTTCTGCCGTCACCACCAGTTACGAGAAGCTGTCGGAGAAACAGAAAAGCTACGCTTGCTGTACGTACACTGGTAGTGTTATTTATAATAGGTGTATAACCATACAAATAACAGCTCCGGGCCGACCTGAGGGGAAGGGGTTTTTCCTCAGGTGGGGGTCGAGGAGGGGGTTTCGCCCAGACGGGGGGTCCCAAATTTCAAAAAGCTCCAAAACGCCTGGAAATGTGTTTTTAGCACGTTTTTTTCAGTAAGCACACTAAAAATCACTATTTTAAGCTGCCAAATGGCGTTTTTTAGCTAAAAAAAACAAGCAAAAATGACAAAAAGGGCTTCCAAAAATACCGATTTCTCTTCAATATCAGCAGTGGAAACGCCAAATTCGGTTCCCAAAGGCTTTTCAAGCGAATTTTAGGCTAAAATTAGTGATTTCTGAACCAGTTTGTTAGTACTGGGACTGGGAGCCACTACTAGTACTTGTATTTTTGGGTCGGGGGGGGGGGGTGGGGTTGGCCTTTTCAGCTAGGAGGTAAACCCCCAAACCCCCTTAGTACGTGTATGTGTATAACACTGGATTTAATTAAGCGGTCACCAGAGTTTATTTTTCTTAAATTTATCTGTTTTCGTTTCTGTTTTTACTAGAAAAAGCGTTCAAAATGTAGATACCGAAAATAATTAATTAACAATTTTGCCGTTTTCTTTGTGTTATAGTTGGAATTGAGTGATATTATGCGGTATAATAAATACCGTTACCGCATACCGAAAAAATGTCGCTTTACGTGGTATACTGCTCTTACCCGCAGATGTGCCCCAATTTGGCGAGCGTAATTTGTACTTTGCTAAACTGTGCGAGCGCCGTCTCTAAACTTAGTATGGGCCTTCTGGGTTAAAGAGATCAAGATAAAGAGAGTTGCAGGAAGAGACAGTGAAGAAAACGAGGCAGGGGCCGGGCTCGAGTAAAGACTTCTCACCCGACACGGAAAGCAGCAAACTGCATGTAAATAAGATGCCTCTCATCCCTGCTCTTTCTTTGTGCTGCTTCTAAATTCTCATTTTCAGTCGCAGCAGAGCAGTCGGGAGCCGTCCCCCGCACCGGCAACCTCTCAGCGGGCAGCAGTGACGTCAGATCAGTCTCCGCCTCTCGTTCCTACAATGCAGGTGTGTTTAGACTATAATCAGACTGTGAATAAGTGAGAGTTGATAGACGGAATCCAGTCCCGACCGACCGGAGCGGCGCGCCAAGACGGTGGCCACAGACGGAATTACAGCCACATATCTGCATAATTCCAACTCGCCCATATCCAAGATCATCAACACGGCGTGTAAGCGGCTCTGCTTTTTTACTTTTCCAGTCTTTCCTGTTGTGGTAATCGGTAATAACCGGTTTGTCTGAAATGGAGCCGGTTCTGATTGCTAAATTGGAAGGTGGTTTGAGCGACAGGGGTGTAGAGAGTGGTGTGTCTGTTGCAGACAAGAAGGCCCTGGATTCTGTCTCTCTCAGCTCTGCCACGGCCGACGCTTACTCTCCGAAGAAACGCACCGCTACTAAACGTCTCTTTAAGACCAACCCCAAGTGTAACCTCGATTGCTCTCCTCCAAAGGTAAGCTGTTTCTACGGTTTGGCTGCACGTAATGATATGATTACCAGTTCAGATCTGTTTGAGGTAGAGGTTTTTGGTCCGGAACCCAATGGTGTGCATGTGCAATTGATTGTAGGTTCAAGAAAGAACAGAGCAAGTGGATGCGGTGACTTCGGTGTTGCGCAGTTTAAAGAAAAAGAAGTGATCCGTATGTACAGAGATTGTGAGATGTCCGGTGTTTTTTAATAGATGCTTTTAGTTACAGTCGTCTCTCTATCCATAACTACTGTTCGACTGTCAAATTTCTTTCTAAACCTTTAGAGTAAACTAAAACTCATGGCTTGTCTGTTGTTTGCAGTGCGTGGTATTCTTTTCCATTACGTATTTTCACTTGTCTTATGTACTGCCTTTCTAAGTGACCCACTTCAAGATGGCAGCACTCTAAAAGTGTTTTTTGTTCTCCTGAGAGACACGAATTTCTGGATTATCAGGAAATAGCTCAACTATTCGAAACCCCCCAAAAATCCGAAAACAGTTTCTAAAAAGAAAAACGGCCAAAATTTGTCATTTTCAGTGTTTTTCTTAAAGCTTGTAAAAAAGCTTAATTTTTCGAGACAGTGCAGCGCAAATTCAGAATTCAATCTGTTCACTGTTCGGAAGACTAAAGTATTGATTTGGTCAATAAATTTTTGAAAACATGTCTATCATACATGTAACAGGGGGTCTGCCCCCCACCCGACTTAGGCCAGAACCCCCGGATGGGAACCCCCCCCCCCCCCCGAGACGATTTCACCGACCCCCCTCCGATTTTTCGGTTTTTTACAATTTCACACACAAAAATTGTCAAAATCGCCTGCAAAACAGCACTTTTTAGCTGTATTTCAGCCCAAATTAGCGATTTTTGGCAATTTTTAGCCAAAAAATTGCGTTTTTTTTCGATTTTTGAGCGTTTTTTAGTGCTCACCCCCCTCCCCCAAAATTTTGGCTCAGACCCCCCCGGCCGGCGCCAGACCCCCCAACGCCCCCTCCCCCCATCGGCGGATGACCTGTTACATGTATGGTCTTTATTATTTAAGCTAATAGCAAAATGTGCGGTCTCTAGCTTATTTCTTTGTTCGTATATTCCCGTTTTTTTGGTTCAGGCCTAATAGTTTTTATGTAGCTCTTGGTTCACGGCAATGTGAACCGGGCTTCAATATCAATGTTACAATATTTTCTGTCAAGGGAACTGTGACTTAAAGTGTCAGGCACTTTTTCTGTCAGTTGGTTGAATCGCTCTTGTAGGAGGTATCTTTGTTACTAGTGTTGCGTGATGTCGGCCGGCAACGGTGAGGTGCGTCATAGACGACGAGGAGGTAAGAAGAAGAAGGAGACGCGAGAGCAATCCAAGGAAGACAGTTTTGAAAAGTTCAAGTCGACCAGAACCGATGACGTTTGGGCTCTCTTGTCCTTCGCTTCTTTCGTGATCGGCTTCTGTCTGATGGTTATGTGCGGCGTTTGGTTCAAACGGTTGGTTTCTGTTCTCTTCTGCTCTCTTTGTTTTTTTCGTGTAACCTACATTGAAAACTGCCATTTCTTTACTAGAACGAAAATAAACTAGCGTTGACGCATTCTAGATACATGCAGAATTTGCACGAAAACCAGTTGTGGTTTACGAACATAAAAGAAGTGGAGCGAGAGATATCGCTAAGAACCGAGTGTGGCTTGTACTACTCCTACTTTAAACAAATGGTACAGGCTCCCAGCTTCGAGGAGGGATTTCGCCAGTTGACTCAAGACAACAGCACTGAGCACGGTCGAACCATCAACATAATTGAACGCTTCAACATTTATCAGGAGGTTAGAACATTGTTTGCTCCGCTACAGTCAAGCATTTGGCGATGGTCCCGGTCTTAGGAGGCAGCGGTACGATTAGTTCCGCCTTTGAGCTCTGTGATGCTATTGTATTTGCTAATGGTTCCATACATGTATTTACAGTAGGTTGTTTAGGGGGTCTGGTGCCGGCCGGGGAGGGTGGTCTGAACTAAAAACGCTCAAAAGTCGCAATTTCCGTCTAAAAATCGTAAAAAAGCGGTAATTTCGGTTCAAATACAGCTAAAAAGTGCTGTTTCACAAGCAATTTTAGTGTCTGAAATTCTAAAAAAATTGTAAAAAATTGGTACAAAAATTACTTCCCAGAAAAATGATGGTACAACCGGCCACCGGGTTGGTGCGACAACAATATGTTACTGATAGTCAAAGATTGGGTTGCACTACCCAGCCATACATGTAAAAGGTCATCGGCCGAAGGGGCAGAGGGGGTCTGACTGAGCCCAAATTCTAGCGAGGGGTTGGGGGCTAAAACGCTCAATAACGCAAATATCGCAATTTTTCGGCTAAAAATCCTCAAACATCGCTAATTTGGGCTAAAATACCGCTGAAAATGTTCTGTTTTACTGGCGATACCTGCAATCTTAGTGTCTGCAATTCAGTATACAGTAATTATATAAATTTGCTGAAAAATTTACATTTGTCAGGAAATCGGGGGGTCTGGCCTGAGTTGGATTGGGGGACAGACCCGCTGTTGCATGTATGGTACCCACCGCTGCCCTATAGCACCATTGTTATTCCGTTAAGTGCTTGACTGTACTGTGAAAGTGATAGCGTAATTAATAAAAAATAGTAAGTTCAGATAATTCTTGCCGGTCTTTACCGCTACTTCGATCTCAGCTTTACAATTGAGCCGATTTTGTTCTACGTCTACTCAGTGTTCGACCTGACGGGTTTCTACGTAAGCGGCATGTTCGCTCTCAGCTGGTACCTCAGCGGCAATTGGCTGTCGGGTCTGCTGGTGGCCACCTACTTCACCGTAAACCTCGACGACTCCACGCGCGTCTTCTTCACCGTCAACCTGCGCGAGGCGTTCGCCTTCCCCTTCCTCGCCCTTCAACTGCTCTGCATCTGCGTCTACCTGCAACGCGCGCCCGCTCGGTGGGCCATCACCAACTGGCTCTGTCGCCTCGGAATGCTGGTGCTGAGCGTTCTGTTCGCGGTGATGTGGCAGTTCAACCAGTTCGTCTTTCTCTTGCAAGCGGCCGCCCTCTACGCAGTGGCGGTGCTGCAATTGGTGTCGATGGGCAAAGTGATCCAGTTGTTGTGGCTGCAGTGGCTGTCGCTGCTGATCGTCTGGGCGCTGCAGTTCGCGCAGCCGATGTTGCTGGGCTCGATGGTGCTCAGCTTCGTACCGGCCGCCTGTCTCACTCTGCTGGTCTGCAGGAACTGGCGCATTTCCGGTGGCATGGTGGCCGGCGCCATGAAAATAGCCGCGCAACTGGTAGTCACTGCCGTACTGGCCCTAACCATCAATTTTGTGGTCAAACAGTTTCTGCAGCTGGAAGCCGACGCGCATATTTACAAGTTCGTCAAGGGAAAATTTGGCTTTTCTAATCCCAGGTTGGTTTTCTTTCTTGTTACTCTTCTGCTTCCTTCCTAGCGTTCGTGAATAGCAAAGAATGAGGTGGGTGCAAAACTTTTCAATTTCGGAGTGGTGTAGTCCGTGAACATTATCGGCTGGTGGTCGGAATTAAAGATGTATAGAAACTGCAATTTATAATGAACCGAATTTGCATTTCATACAACTTTATGACACGAATGTAGCATTTTACCCGTAGTGGTGGGAAAAATCGCGGTCTCCGGTCCGGAACTTTGGCGCTAAAAATTACTTGCCAGAAAATCGGACGGGGGTCGGAAATATCGTCTCGGTAAAGGGCAGACCCCGGACCCCCTGTTACATGTAGTCATACCTCATACATGTAACAGAGGGGTCTGCCCCACCCGATTTAGGCCAGACCTGGATGGTAACCCCTCCGATTTTTCCGCCCCCCCTCCGATTTTTTGCAATTTCACGCACAAAACTGCCAAAATAGCCTGTAAAAATGCACTAGCTGTATTTCAGCCAAATTAGCGATTTTTAGCCTAAAACTTGCGATTTTTTCGACTTTTGAGCGTTTTTCAGAGCCCAACCCCCTCCCAAAATTTGGACTCAGACCCCCCGGCCGGCGCCAGACCCCCAACCGCTCTCCCCCTTCGGCGGATGACCTATTACATGCACGTAGTGCGTAATGGTCCCAACCTTCTCGTACAGGTATGCGCGATGGTTAGACTAGTGTTTCAGAGATTTCGAATCGCGCATCTACCTCTGTCACGGAGCGTTCCAGTACCTGGAGAACCAGTTTTTCGTGCGCACCAGCAAGACGCTTCTCTTCCCTCTCTACCTGGCCATGGCGTCGGGGGTGTTGTTTCTGCTGGGCAAGGACATCATTCTCGAGTGGTGCAGCATTTTCGTTCCGTCCAAGCCCAAGTACGTTCCGTTGGAGCCCGGCGACCACACCGACAAGGAGTACTACTGCAATCGCAGCCCGGCCGTAACCTATCTGGTTATTCAGTCCTTTCTGGTCGGACTCATGGCCATGATGACCTTGAGAATGAAGTATCTCTGGTTCCCGCACATGGCTGTTCTAGCCAGTGTAGCTGTGGTCAAGGCTGTTCCCGAGGTTTTGCAATGGACTCTCGACCTGTGTAGGGTGAAGGACAGAAAATTAGCTCAGTTATCCAGATACGGGGTGGCTATTGTTTTGATTCTCTTGCTTGTCTGGCAGTACAAGCCGTCCTACGATGAGCAGATGAACGACTTAAAGGTAGGTCTCTTCCTTCACTTCTCTGCCAACCTCTTTCTTCTAAACTCTAAACAAACTGTTCACTGAGACTTGGACTCAGCAACCCCTGAACAGCATAAACACGGCCGAGACTAATTTTCTGACCTAAACTTGTTTTGTGTTCGCTCTTTCGAAACTATTACAGTCGGGCACTTAACACCGTTCATGGTACCGACACCATATGGTGCCGGTACCATATTTGGTACTGGTACCTAGCATAGTGGTACCATAAATGGTACCCCAACGTTCTGGACCTGTGGTGGTACCATATAAGGTACTGGTACCATTATGGTGTCGGCACAATGAACGGCGTTAAGTGCCTGACTGTAATAGAAGTTAGAACGATCAAAAATTTCAAACGGTCAGTGATTTTTCGACGTATTGTTCCATTATTTCCACTGACTCTAACTTTTTTACGGTTGTACATAAGTGTACAAGTAACAGGAGATCGGCCCCTCCACTGACTATGGCCACTGCCACCCCCCCCCCCCCCGGGAGACGATTTTTCGGCCACATCCCCGGTTTTTTTAGCACGCATTTTTTATCCATTTTTAAATTCAGACGCGAAAATTGTTAAAATTACCTGTACTGTAGCTAAAACAGCGATTTTTAACTGTTTTTGAGCCCAAATTAGCGCTTTTAAGCGATTTTTATGCGGAAACTACGATTTTTCGTACTCTAATCCCAACCGGGCTCCTCCCTCTTCATCTGTTACAGTCTGGCACTTAACGCCGTTTATGGTACAGTACCATGAACGATGTCAAGTGCCTGACTGTGTTACACGTACTATATGACCGTAAATTATGGTACCGATGTCGAGAGATCCCTGCCTGTCTTTCTACAGCAACTTACGGCTAGTTGGTAAAGTAGAGGCGTTTGTAGGAGTTCTTCGACCCGGACACGGTGGAGCTGATGGAGTGGATCAACAATCACACCAAGCCGGACGCGTCGTTCGCCGGCAGTATGCAGCTATTGGCGGGGGTGAAGGCCTGCACCGGCCGACATCTCTGCAACCATCCGCACTTCGAGGACAAGTGGTTGCGCGAGCGCACGCGCAGACTCTACCAGATCTACGCTCGACGCGCTCCCGCAGAGGTCTACGCCATTCTCAAGGAGGAACAGACCGACTACATAATTCTGGAGGACAGCATCTGTCTGGCTCCTTCGGACGGCTGTCGCACCCCGGACTTGATGGACCTGGACAACGGACACGTACCTGACTCGGGCGCCAATCTGCCTGGCTTGGTCCCGCCCACCACTGCCAGATTCTGCGATGAGATTAGACACGGCACAGCCGAGTACGCAAAGTACTTCAGACTCGTTCTAGCCAACCGCACCTTCCGCCTCTACCAACTGCGCTGATTGCTCTGTTGTTGTCTGTTATTCTTCTTTAATTTATTAGTGTAGCTGGTGCAGTTTCACTGCGAGCAAAAGTACGCCACCATTATTTAGGCATCTCTCTACATTAATGGTACTGTGGTGTCGGTTCGATCCGAGCTTCTAGTGGTACCATTATCGGTATAGCTTCGATCTCATCACCTCATTGGGCCTCGATCGAACCGATTATTAAATGGTATAAATTGAGCCGTTACCGTTTTTGTTGAGGAATGTCTACTTGTTTATCCAAGAGTCGGTCAGTCTATTGGGCAGAAATGGGCATGGACTAGCATTTCGGCTGAGGGGTGGGGGTAAGCTAAAAAGTCCGATTTTTGACTGAAATCAAGGGTTTTGCTTATTTTTCGTTAACATAGGTGAGAATAATCAATTCTGAGCTCATTTACACTTGATCTAGGCATGCTTTTATAATTAATTTTCTATACAAAATTCTTTCAAAAAATTCCTGAGGGGCATGCGGCTGTCTGGGGTAGGTCACTGCCTCTGGCCTATCTCTGCAGTTAGGTATTTTTTCGCTCCGTGATTGGCAGGCTGACAGACTCTCTGTTACTTAGTGGTCGGCGGTTAATGTTGTTGATTTATCTGAACTACTGTTTGTTTCTTTCTTGTGGTCGGTGGATTATGGGTAATGTATTGGTTGATATTTCCTAACCGGTGATTCAGGGCTTTGTTGAAACTGTTCTGGTTGTGTTGTTGTCTCTTCCTTGTCGATTGGAAGGCTAACTGTCTCTATGCAAAATACGTACGTACGTACTGCCTGAATTGTCTCCACCTTTAGCCGATTAAAAGACAGTTTAAACTGTATTCTTGCCTTGCGTAACTAATCGAAGCGTCTGATTAGTTAATTAAACCTTGAACTTGAGGCGTTGGTGCCCGCATTAATTGTTCCTGTCACGCAAAATGCCTAAAGTGACAGTTTAACAAAGAACTATTGCGAATTCTGTGCGTAGACAAGATTAATTGCGTGTCCCGCCTTAATCTGAATTTTCCACTATGATCCTGAACTTGCTGTTTTTGTGCTTTCATGGATTTAGTCTAATTGTCGGCCAAACCCAAGAGGATGTGTTGAGCTTTGTAGAGACCAGCGAAGACATTTGTAAGTTATAGAATCGGGTTGAATAGTTCTAACCGAATGCGCAAAACAGGTGGCGATCCATACAAAGATTACAACTGGGTTCCCGAAATAGACCTCTGCGAAGCAGACTGCAAATTGACCGAACAACTGTGTTTTGTCAACGACCAACTGGATTCAATATGTAAAGACTGTAAGTTCACTTTCTTCTGAAATTTCTTTCAGTCGAGTGTTGAATTAGTTCAACTTCAAACCCTTTAATTCCTTTATGTACTGTACTTGACGACAGTAGTCCACGCGCGCTAAGAATTCGATTACGGCGAGCATAAATTTCTGAAACTCAGCGCTCTTTCTGTTTACTACTTACAAAAGGTAGACGATGATTTCGAAAGAGTTGCGAACACTAGTGAGATAGAACTCATTTATGTACGTACTGTTCGTGTCACACATGTAACAGGTTATCCGCCGAAGGGCGGAGGGGGGTTGAGGGTCTGAGCCCAAATTTTGGGGGAGACTAGGCACTAAAAAACTCAAAAATCGAAAAAAATCGCAATTTTTGGGCTAAAAATCGCTAATTTGGGCTGAAATACAGCTAAAAAGTGCTTTTTCAGGCGATTTTGGCAATTTTTGTGAAAAATCGTCTCGGGGGCTCCCGATCCGGGGGGTCTGGCCTAAGTCGGGTGGGGGCAGACCCCCTAGACCCCCACTGGCTGTGTAAACTTTTTCTTGTTGTCAGCGTTTGAACGTGATACGTTTCTATTAATTGTACGTCCATTGCATATCTACGGTCGGTACTTTAGTGCCAGATGAATGCACGAAGGCTATACAAGCTGCATTCGCAGCGCCTACGACCAAAGCGGTGGTAGAAACCACAGAGAAAGCTACAACTCAGGCGGTTCCTACCACAGTGACAACAACAGTTTTGCCGGAAACGTCTCCGAAGCCTTCGACCACTGAAAAAGCAGCCGAACCTGCTACAACTGTCAGTGCAGCTGTGCCCGAAAAGACCACAACCAAATTACCTACCACACTTAGCACTCCTCCAAGCCCTTCGGTTGGTACTTCAACTGCTGCACTTCCATTTGCCCCAACAACACATGCTCTAGTGTCACAGTAACAGTTTTCTTTCTCGGCTATAAATCCAGAGCAATTTGGACTTTTCAGTATGGCAACAACACCGCAGAAAAAGGCTCAAGGTACATAGCATGTGGAAAAAATGTGACGCTAGTAGCACGAGCAACACAGGCAAATGCAACGTTTCAGGCAAAGATTGGCATTTGTGGTGTTGCATGTGGGCGAAGCGAGGAATGTGCGACTCTAACCCGCCCTTTATGCGTCCAATTTGCCAGAAATCATGTGGAACTATAGGTTGTAGAGGTAAGCCAGTACGCAATTCAATGCATGGGGTTCTTATATTACAATTATACGTACGTGACCGCTGTGGTACCGTAGGATTCAAAAATTTGACATATCAAATAGGCGTGCGGAAACTGTCAATTTCAACTCCTGAAGTTGGTATGAAATATTGAAACTTTTCTCATGTTGCTTCGACAGTACAGTACGTGTATGTAGTCCAAAACTTTTCCGTTGAAAATGGTGGGATTACTTAATATACAGTAGCACATAGAAAAGTATGATATTGTCACGAACACTGCTTGAGGAGGGTGTGCCAAAAAGCAACACTTCGATTTTTTTACTTCTGAAACCGTAAATCTCAACCGATTTGAACTTTTTGAATGAGAGAGAGATAAATTCTTGAAAGGTTGTTAAAATTTTTGATAAGATAATCTGCTTGGTTTCTGAGATATTTGCTCTCAAAATGAAAACTGTGATTTTGGCTATGGACAAGAGTCATTAGAACAACCCAGTAGATTTTTACGTTTGCAACCGTAAGTCTGAACCGATTTGAATGAATATTTTTTAAGTCAAAGATAAATAAATTTTGAAGGACTGATGATAATTTTATTAAGCTACTCTGCTTAGTTCCTGAGATGTTTACGATCAAAGTCAAAGTCGCAATGAACAAGAGCGCTTCCGTTGCACTTCTTAATCAAACAGATTCCTACTGCTGGGGGCTAATGAGACTTTAATGGTGAAGTAACCGAGCGTGTGTCACTAGTAAAGCCTCGTGACGTTAGCCCCTTAGCTGCAGGAATCTGTTTTATTTTGAAATGCAACAGAAAAAAATAAATAATAAAAATCGTTCTTGTTCATCACCAAAATCTCTGTTTTGAATTTGAGGGCAAATATCTCAGGAACTGGGCAGGTTATATTAATTAAAATTTTACTGATCTGTCAAGTATTTATTGGTCTTTCATTAAGAAAAGATTCTTTCAAATCGGTTGAGATTTGTGGTAAAAGTCTGCTGGATTGTTTTTGGATCGATGGAAAACTTGCTACGCCGCCCTAAGTAACATTCAGACAGCCAGGGTCACTATTACTGACAATTTTCAGCTGAAAACGCACACAACTGTAAGGTTAGTTTGAACATCGACGAAGCCAACTGCAACCCTCTCAAAGGTCGAGCGGTTGCACCCAAAACAACGACAACAACGTCAACTACACTCGGTCCGATTACGATGGGGCAGAGTCATGAGGGATGTTTTGACAGCGATTCTCGCTGTTTATTTTGGTCAAAGTGCGGAGAATGCGACTCTAATCCGTTCTGGATGAAGGTGCACTGCCAAAAGTCTTGCAGTTGCTGTGGTTGCACACTGCACTCACTTCTAAGAACTGTTCTCCTTGGTCAGACTCCAGGTAAGCAAGCAGTGCTTCGTATCAGTTTGCAATGAAAATTGGAAAGCACGGACAATGTTGCAGGGTGTAAAGACGACATTCTATTGTGCAGATTCTGGGCACTGAAGGGCGAATGCTTCAGGAATCCAGATTACATGCTACACAAATGTCGGGCCTCTTGCAAACGGTGTTAATAAATTAACTGTTTATAGTTTTTGTGATCTGATGAGTGCTAAACTGGTTCAGTGGCGTGGGATTGTGTAAAATAATTTTTATATCCTATGTTGCTAAGGCCATCCATGCCCCAAAGGGACTGGTTGAACTGGCTGTCTTAATTCATTCTACGGCTGGTTTCGCACACAACGATTATGGCCAAACAGCACCGCCTGGGGTCGAACAAACACGATTTCTCTTGTCTCCACAGGACGTTTCGTTACTGTCAGCGTCATTTGTTTCCTTTATCTCAGAATGCATCTATTAACTCTTCTTGTATTTTGTTATTCAGTTGCTCTCTCCTTTTGTCAGACAGCCGAAGATGTTTTAAGCTTTGTCGAGCTCAGCACTGATGTTTGTAAGTGAACTCTTTGTCGGTCAAGTCAAAGATACTGTGCTTTTCAGGTGGAGATCCTTATCTGGACTACGATTGGATACCCGAGATTGAGCTCTGCGAAGCCAACTGCAAATTAGTAGAGCAATTATGCAAAGTAAACGAACAGCTGGAATCGAAGTGTTTCGATTGTAAGTAAGTTAAGGCCTTTTTAGTCAGACATTTCTCGACTATTCTATCGTTTCTGGACAGCGTACCAGTAGCGTACCCAGGGGGCGTATGGTAGGTATGCATCGGCCATTAATTTTACTTTTTAAAATAGAATGGCTTTTAACACTAAATATTTAAAAAAAATTCTCCTGCCTTTGGAACACAAAAATCCAAAAAACCATGCCTCTTCAAAATTTTAAGCATCCCCTTCACAATCCTCTGTAAGCCAATGCGCTGTACGCAGTAGCGTAGCCAGGGGGTGTAGGTTGGGTACACCTTCCTTTGTAGAGAAGCTAAGGAATTATGTACTAAAACTGTTTATTTTATGCTCAGAATGCCTTTTAAATGCATTTTCAAGGTTACATTTTTAAAATTTTCTCGCCCTAGTCGGGCAGAAGTCCAGCCACCTGTTCAAACTACTAAAACTGTCAATTTTTGTCAATTTTAGGCTCAGAATACGCTTTAAATACGTTTTTGAAGGCTAATTTTGCAAAATTCTCTCGATCCGGCCCAACCAGGCAACTTCAAAATTTGACACTCCTTTTCAAAATCCTTGGTGCGCCGCTACATCGGCGGTTTGGCGGGCTTTGCTCCCACCGGTAAAACCAAACTCTCGATCGTGACACCCCAAGACGATTTTTGCAATCAATGACTACGAATATGTACTGAGTTAATTCGCTAATTCGTTATGACAGCTTAATTAGCGTTTTGGTAGGAGTTATGGAACGTGCGAATTATGGCATACGTAGTCGCGACGGAGATACGCAGCAGAAAACTGTTGAATGTTATCTCTGTCTGAAAATTGTGTATGAACTTTAGTACCTCAGCCATGCGTGGATGAGCTGAAGAAAGCATTTGGCCAGCCAACGGCTGCTCCTCCTGCTACGCAAGCCACCACCACTACGAAACGGCCGGCCACCCAACCCCCCGCCACCACCACTCCCAAACCTGCAACTCAACCACCAGCACCACCACCGACAACCGTTAAAGCCACCACCGCTAAACCTGCTACAACTGCAGCTCCTCCTGTCGCTACAACTAAATACGTGCCACCCACAGCACCTCCTCATCAGACTGCACCACCACCAGAACCACAGAAACCTAAACCACCGTAGGTTTTTGAAGGCATTTGTTACACAAATAAAATGCCTGTCAATTTAGGCCGGCCAAAACTCCTCAAACTAGTGGTCCTGGTGAGTTTTTGCTTAGTCTCAGAATACTTTGCCGTAGAAGATTTGACAGAAGATTTTTAGGCAGAGACTGGCATCTGTGGTGTTGCATGTGGGCGAAAGATGGAATGTGCGACAAAAATCCGTCTTTTATGAGACCGACATGCCAGAAATCTTGCGGCACTTACAAATGCAGGGGTAAGACTAATATGTCAGCTGTCAAACAACTTCCTGTTTGCTAGATTAAGATGAATTTGAGACCGTTTCAATAGGTACGCGTACGTATGTACATATAATGCGGTCACTGCCCCTGCAGTAATCAATTTAACTTTCAAGTCAATTTTTTCGAACAAAACTTTCTACATACTTCTGAAATGGGTTAGTGGAACAAAGGTATGAGCAGATTCAAAAATGTTGCCTTTACAAACAGGTCATGAATTTGTCCGATGCAGCATTAGTCAATTTACATAAGTTTTTCCGACTCTAAAATATAACTATATTTAAACGAAAGAGAAACATTCTGTTGCAGTGAAATTGTTTTCAGCTGAGCAGGCCGACAGTTGCCAAGTGCACTTGAACATAGACCGAGCCGACTGCAACCCCCTGAAGAAACCGATTCCAGTGGTGACGATGACGGGTAGAAATTTGAGTCCAACTTCTCAGCCTTCAACTGGCATCCACGTAGTGCAGCCGCAACCTTCCGGCGCAGGCGAACACCCGATTATAGTGGTGGTGGCGCCACCACGTCCATCTTGTTTTGACAGCGATTCCAGATGTGCTTTCTGGGCGCAGATAGGCGAGTGCAAGGCCAATCCGTTTTGGATGAAAGTGCACTGTCAGCAGTCGTGTAATTGCTGTGGTTGCACTCTCCACTCTCTGTTGACTGCTGCAGACAGATCAAATACGGGTGAGAATATTTTTGAGACGGGCGCTATTTGCTTAAAGAACAGATTTTCAGGATGTAGGGATGATGGACTGCTATGCGGGTTCTGGGCACGGGCAGGAGAATGCTTCAGAAATCCAAACTATATGCTTCGGAGGTGCAGGGCTTCCTGCGGCAGATGTTGAATTTACTTGTATGTTGTCCATGAATTTCACTAAATAAAATATCACATTTGTAGCTATATTATGGGAATCTATCGGAAGCCCGGTAATTATCGGATGTTTTCCTAAAATCAAGTGACTACCGTAAGACGCAACCGTTAATAAAATTACCCAAATATGTACGTCCCCTGTAAAAGTTGCCGAAAATTTCGTACTCGGACGGTACCGCCCTACAAAGCAATTACCGATTTAGGTTTCCTCTTGTGCTTATAGTTTTAGGCTCATGTTTATAATCAAGATTTAATTTAAGCATTAGTTCATGCTCTAGCTAAGCTTAGCTTAGCTTAGTTTTAGGCTTAGGGTTAGGTTTAAGTTAAACAGAACAGCCGCCCTACCAAGGTCTTTTAATATGATGTACCTTAATATGGTCTTTTAATATGATATACCTTAATATGGTCTTTTAATATGATATATTTAATATGATAGCGAATTGCCATGCTACCGTATCTACTCAATAAATTCGCGTCGAAAACCGCATTTAATTTATGTAAATCAACAGGGCTTTTGATAGATTCTCTTCGTATACTAATTTTGTTTGCAGCTCGAAATCAGTATGTAACCAAGATTTTGCAATACAAAAGGAGGAGTCTAAAATTTTGACTTGAATATTTTGAAAAACTAGCCTTAAAAACGGATAGAAGAGTTATATTTTGCATAAAATAACACAGTTTTTCGTGCCTGCCGTCTAATTTCCGCACTTCTGCGACGGACGGTACTGTAGTCTCGTACCGGCTCGAACGGTCTCGGATGTCCACTATACTGCGTTTCCTACTTTTCATAGCTGATAATTTGCGTTCGGCAACTTTTACAAATCTCTGCGGTAGGACATTAAAATGTACCTACATTGTGTACGCGTCTTATCGTGTTGTACTCGGTACAATAAATTTAAACAAACAAACAAACGGAGGTTGTTGTCCGAAGTTTTGATCTCTCCAGATCTGGCATGCCAGAAGTGTGGTCATTTTCTGGTCGGTTGCGGTCCTTGTCGAGATGATGCTGTTCCAGTTGTGTTGGTGCCGTTCTGACTGCAACGTTGCTCGGTCTACATAGTGTCCCATTCCAAGTTCTTCTTCAATCTCATCGGTGACAGAGAAGAGAACGGCAGGCAGTCTAATCTGAGGCTTACTCTACGTATGTTGGCACCTCTGAAGCAGAGTGAGCACTTTCATGGCCGCGAACTTGTGAAATTTTTGTTGTGTTGAAAAGTAGTGTAAATTGTACCGTGTAAGTAGTGTGAAAACCTTATCAAATTACTGCTATAGAGTTTTTAAGATTTTCGGGACAAAATGTACTGTAGATACGATAACACCACAGTGCTTGAATGTGAAGTTCCATATGTGGTAGCACTACCCTGAGTTACTGTTGTTTGTGTATACGCAATACGCATACGCATTTTTGATCGCATTTGACTATTTTTGCGCATGCGTATTTACTGTGCTTAAGAGGCTGGGAGGGAGCCTTGAAAATAGCAGTTTTATGTGTGTTTTGGCAATGCCAATTGTAAAAAACACGGCTATTTTACATTTAACTACGAAAAACAGGCTAATAACCCACACATTCAGTGATTTTCTGTCTTTTCTAAAAAGTTGAACATACAGGGTCCACCAAAAAAAAACGACCCAGCAGATTTTTTGCTGTAGCAACCGAAAATCTCAACCGATTTAAATGAATCCTCTTTTAAATGAAAGATAAATAAATTCTTAAAACATTGATGTAACCTTTATTAAGATAGCCTGCTTAGGTCCTGAGATATTTGTCCTCAAAGTCAAAACAGAAATTTTGGCAATGAACAAGAGTGATAAAGAATAACCCAGCAGATTTTTTACTTTTGCAACCATGAATCTCAATCTACTGCTGCTAATTTGCGGTTGCTACAGCGAAAAATCTGCTGGGTTGTTTTTTTTTGGCGGACCCTGTATACAATGTATGTGCTTAATTTTAACATTGGAAACAGTATTTTCAGGCATAAAATTCGACTACGATGCAATACGCAATAAGCATACGCAATACCTTGGCAGAATTTCTGGGACAAAAATGCAGTGGCGTGGTCAGGAAGGTTTTCAGTTTCCGTTTGTGGAGGAGGTAGGAAGAAAAAATCTGTCAAAAGTAAGAGAAACGAATGATTTTCATGCGAAAGCTCTTTAGTTGATGCTCAGAATTACCTTTGAGTGCGTTTTTGAAGGTAATTTTCAAAATTTACATCCCGTTTGCAGAATCCTGGATACTGGATCCACTGGTAAACTGTTTGGCTCAACTGAAAAAAATCGTCTGTCAAATTTTAAGTTCTTTAAAATTTACGAGTTTTTTCTAGGATTTTTTAAATTTTAGGGAGTTTCTAGGAGTTTTTTTAGGGTATTTCTAGGAGGGAACTGCCTTTGAAACCTGGAAACCCTGTCCGCCGCCAACCCTGCTCTATGTAAATCTTACAGTTGTCAGTTCGATTCGGAGCTGCACCTCCGCAGCCATTGTTGTGGCAACGTGTGGTGGTGATGGAATAGAGGCGGGCGTGTTGTAATCAGCAGATCTCAGTTGTTCCTGTTTTAAAACCAAAACAACCGGTTCGTCCCAAGGCTACATACACGCACATCGCTGTCTTACGGTCTTTGTCTTACGCGTACGCTCGCTCGTGGCCATCTGTGACTTAACTTGACGCCTCTCAGTCATTACCTACCAAAGAATTTAACCGGTCATGACAGGATTCGCTCAAATATTATCAACTTTGCTAGTTCTCTTGTTAGCTCACTTTGGCTGTGCTCAGGTAAATCCTAATTTACGCAAGGTCCATTAGTTTGGTGATTGCATTTAAGCGAGGTCTGGACTTTAAAGGCGAATTGAATATGGGCGAAGGCGAAGGGCCTCAAGCTCCCTCTGAAGTAAGTTTACCGAGTCACAAGCCGAGTTAAAGCTGTAAAATTTGCTGTACCCTCCTACCGCTTCAGTACGAGATCTGCAACAAGATCAGAGAAATAATCGATAAATTGGATGGCAATGCGTGGGATTTAGTGGACGATGAGGGCGAGGAAGAGATCATGCGAATGGTGCCCAAAACAGTCAGTAGAGAAATGGTAAACCAGATAATGCTTCAATACATGAAACAAATGAACGACGAGCTGAAGCGAATCTCGGAAGAGTGCGAAAAGAATCCGAGACGTAAGTTTTGGTGATTGATTTGCCACCAAAACCAGGCGAAACCCGTTTGCCGCGCCACGGCGCATAACTTTGCTGGCTGTTTGTCAACTGAGACTGGGAATTAAGAAAGCAATAACTTATTTTCAGGCGCCTGTCGTGATGCCGAAGCGATGCTGGCCCAGTTAGAGGCCGACCCGCCCAAGTTCCTGCCGCTGGAGGTGGAAATTGCACTTTTGTCTACTTTGCCCGAGAAAGTAACGCCTCTCATGCTCAAAATGATAGCCGACGCTTTTTTCAAAGACATGAAAAAAGACTTCAAAGATCTGAAGGAAATCTGTTCTGCAGGAGACGGTGGGTTTCTAGCGGCATCTACAGGCAGCACGTTTTAAGGCTGAAACATGTGGCTTGGCAGTGCCGCGTTCTTTAGGTGCTGCATTTACATATTACGCACTGTAGGTCCGCGTTGTCGCAAATTCATAATTCGCAATGGCAACGTCACGTACAATCGTCACGTGACCAAAGCCAATATCACGTGTCGCGCTGGCTACAAAACTCGAGTCGGTGATACCGAGCTGGACCTGGTGGAATCGGCCAATACGTACTCTATCAAGTGCGAGAAAAACAAGAAGTGGAACAAATTGCCCAATTGCTACGGCTGTGAAATCGGTTGGAAAACCAGCGACGAAGTGCCCGGCTGCTATCGTTACTTCCCGGGACCTGGAATCAACATTGACTTTCACAGAGAAACTTGCCTCAGACATCTCGGTGACTTGCTATCGATCCACAGCGAAAGCGAGCTCAAGTTTGTCATCGATTTGAGTAAGTTTGTCGATTAGTTACTTTTTACCGGCAGAGTCAAAGAGTCAGTCCAGATTTTCGGCAGCTTTCTTCACTCTCTGGCCTTTGCAGATGAAACAGTCACGCGCCATAGTCTGAACGGATTTCGTTTCAGCAGTCACTGCTTTGCTCGTTTCCGTTTGCACGCAGATTTCTTGCATTTCGTTCACAGTCTGCGTCTGCATGCTCCGCAGCCTAGCTTTGTGTTCCCAGCGTTCTTCCAGTATGCGTTTTCTGAAAACTTTCCATTTTTTTGTCCTGGAGGAAAGTGTAGGCCTCTAGTTACTTTTGTCTGTTCATAAAGAAATAGAGGAGACGTTTGTACCACGGTTGCTTCGATTGAATCATTTCGAACCCGCTCAAGCCGCTTCCCATGCTATATTCAACGCTCTCTAAACTGTGACGGTAGGCTCTATTTATGGCCCGAACGAGGTCTTTGAATATCTGGTCCATTTTGGCCTGAATAACATTCAGACACATACTGACCATTGCAAGCCCAAACAGCACCAACATTCCTGTTATTACAGTGTTTTGCACGTTGGTTGGCACTACGTCACCCAATCCTGAAACACTGTACTGCACGGCATTTTACTCCCATTATCGCTTTGATGTGGGTTGCTACGCGTCCAGAAATGGCACTCGTTTGTCATCTAAATCGCTTTGCGGTTGGAAACGGTGTCTGTCGGCGCTTACATCGTCCATTAATTTTGTTTTTCGGTATCTGCTTTGATATTTTAGATCACAGTAGCTGATGACTCACCGATAGTAGTGACGGAGATGAAGAAGAAATAAAAGGCTGTAAAATAGGTCCAGTCAGTCTCCCAGATTTGGTAGATTGCCGCGCATGCGCAAATGTAAAGCACGCAGATTAGAAATGCCAGCGACAGCGGAACTGTTTCCATATCTATGAAGTCGTGGTCTTCTGTGAGGTTGCGGATTTCAGTTTGTCTACAGAAATACGCCCAGAAAGCCGAGTTTTTGCTCAATCTATTGCTCATCTGCACTGCTTTATTCCAGAGCAGACAGACAAACCGAAAGAGCAAGTTTCCCCAGTCGTTCAGCAAAGAAATCACTAGTGGAATGCCTAAAAATGCGTAGATCATGGTGAAAACACGGCCTGCCCACGTCACCGGCGCCACGTTACCGTAACCTAAAGTGATAAATAATGGTAGGGAAAGTATAATAGTGGAAAAGTAACTCGGACCTACCTACTGTAGTATACAGGGAAGACACATAGAAAAGAGACCCCCACATGTTCCAAGGCGTTTTGCGCTGTTTCGGCGCTTCGTCAGCTACTTTTGCTTGGCACCAAGTCAAAGTGTTTTCTGTTATGTTTGATCGCTCTATCATCCCTTTAACGCGCAACGCCTGGTATAAAGTCACTGAGGTTCTGCATTAGCTATTCTATCAAGAGTACCTGGATTATGTCCTTTAGCGTCTTTTTGTGAGTTTGATCGTAATCAAATTGGCGGATAGCCGTTCTGTAAGTTTCCAGTTTTCTGTGCCGATCATTAGTGGCTTCCAGGGCAGTCATAATCCAGGCGCCTACCGCTGTATAGACAATCAAGAAAAATATAAGCAGAACGTGCTTGATTCCGAGGCGGTTGTAAGTGTCGATGACAAAGTACATTTTTCCGCCGCCACCCTCGATAGCCCACTGCTCGCTTGCACGAATAGTTAGTGTTTGGGCGTTGCTAACTGCCATTTATGGCCAAATTAACAACAACCCGCCGGTATACTAATCAAGCAGCATCTCTAAATGCACTGGTGCTCGGCTAATGCAGAGACAAAGAGTCTTTTAGCGGTCTAGCTTCATAGTGGTTCTCCAGAAAATGATTACGGCCATTTTCAGTCGGCAAGAAAGGAGCGGCGCTAATTGGTTTGGTTAAGCCGGAAGGAGAAGACGACTGGGACAGATCGAAATGGTCAGACGGCACGCCCTCGGGTAGTATGAAGTGGATTAAGAAGCCGAAGAAGACCAAGAGAAAGGGCTGCACTGCTCTCAAAGTCAACAATGGAAAAGCCTGTACGTACATACATGCCATTTGCATATTCGCTGCCCAGACCGTATGGTCTGCCGGTTGTATTCAACTTGTTTTCCTAGTCTAACTAAACCTGAAACCAACGCTTAAAGAAAGTGAGGGTTGTCGGCTCGGGGGCAATGGGCATTCTTCCCGCAAATGGGGAGAGAATAGGTTTGATTGAAAATGGTGCTTAGGCTACACAGTGAATGGGCGCGAATTACGTACCGGTTCTTGATGAGATTAATGATTTTTCAGTTGTGGTACCAGTCGACTGCGACGACCCGAAAACGACAAGTTTCGTGTGCAAACGAGTGCCCACAAAGATTAAATCGTGATTTGATTTATACAGAGACAGTAAAAATGTACATAGAGCGGGAGTGGAGTGACACAGAGCACGTTGGGGTTCAGTGGTGGTGATGGTGGTGGTCGTGTATATGCGTGTGTTCGTTGGTCTCGAACAGATGGTTGAAATTTAAGTAAACTCTATCTATTTCCCCGCCGCGACACGGGTTGCAGTTGCGCGCCATAGTCTGCGTGCAGACTGCCGACTTGCCTCGTACGTAGGTCTGCACCCCCACGTGCTCCACCAGTGCGTCTGTCTGCGTGCCGCTATTGGTCAGTTTTGCTTTCGACTCCCACTTGTCTTCGATCTGCTTCTTTCTAAAAATTTATTTTTAGTAAGCATTGTCTATTGCCGCTTGCATTATCTATCTTGCGTTAGTAGAACCGGGAGAGCACCCAAGTTGCAAATCTTTAATAAAACCGAACGAATATGGTATAAAATGACTGCTCCCGAGCCCGAGTCCGATCTGCCGATTACTATTTTACGCACCAAGACATAATTACTGTATGCTACGTACACACAGCTGTACCTCAGAATGCGGGTTTTGGGCCCTTTAGACCCCGGAAAACTGCCTTTACAACACTTGTTTCCTAAACCTAAGCCTGATCTAAATCTAAAAATCAATTGAAGCGTTCAGACGAAGAAGTGCCTAAGTCACATTGTTATGTACATATTTTAAGCTGTTTATATGGAAACACTGTCCTCACAATGTAGAACAAATTTTGCAAGTTAGCAGAGCGAAAAGCCTACTCCAGTATAGTGAACGAATGAATTCGTCAGACCAACCACAATTTAACCAAAAATGACAAATTTTGTAAAGATCTCAAAAAAATACAAAAAGTTAACATAGGAGATTACTAATTTATCAAAATAAAGATATTTTGAGATGCTTTAACAGCTTTTTGAAAACATTTTTGCAAAAACATTTTTCATAGAATTTATCTGAACCCAAAGCTGCTTGAAATTTTTGCCGTCAAACGCAACCGTTGTACACCTTATAGATAGATGGTGGCACGATAGCCTGTAGCGCATTTGATAAAACACCAATCTGACACAATTAGACAGAATTCAGAACGAATGTAGGATGTAGGCAATCAAACTCGGGCTTGACATAGTCCTGACACTGAACATTATGACATGGTAGCTAACGGATATTGCAAATATTGCATTCCTTCCAATCCAATTAAAGGCAAACGAAATCTTTCTCTTCAATTTTCTCGTTTTATCTATTCATGGACTTGGGCATTTCTTCGTCTGAACGCTTCAATTTGGTATCGATCGACTAAAAATATAATGGCGTAGAAATCCTACGACTGTGGCCCGTTTTATACGAAAATTCGATCAAAAAAATACAACACTAGAAACACTAATTCACGCAATCTTTACTCGTACCACATTCGACACGACGGTGACAATGAGGCTCATTTACCTCACCAGTTTTAGGTATTTCTTGGTTTAGACTTAGGTTCAGGCTTAAGCTTAGGCTTAGAAAAGCAAGTATAAAACCAGTTTGTTGCACAAGGGACTGTATGGTGATTTGGAAAAATTTGCATAATACGCGTGCAGCTCAGTAGTACACCGTGGTCCATGGTAGTACGTTTGTTGTGTACCGATGAGCTCGACAGTGTTGTGTTTTGTGAGTGTATCGTTGTGTTGTGCATGTGCGCTGCACTCAAGTGTAATTGGTCTGTGGGAGGAGGCAAGGTGGGTTGGAAAAATTTGCATAATACGCGTGCAGCTCAGTAGTACGTTTGTTGTGTACCGATGAGTTCGGCAGTGTTGTGTTTTGTGAGTGTATTGTTGTGCGTGTGCGCTGCACTCAAGTGTCATTGGTCTGTAGGAGGAGGCAAGGTGGGAGAGGGCGGAGAGTGTGCCGAGGGCAGTGTCATGTGTCACATACTGCGTCACGTGACCAAGAACGGTACCAGCTGGCATTGGGCGGCCTGCGACCGAGCCGACGGACCGTGCGACCGACGCCGGCTGAGAGCGGGCGAATGCAGCGAGAAGAAGCTGAAAGAGGGCGGCTGGGAGAAAATCTGCTGCTGCGATAAGGACTTCTGCAACAGCAAAGACTTGCTTAAGAAGAAATTTGTGGCCAGCAAAAAACGCAAGCTTGAACTATGATACCAGAGTATCTGTTAGAGTAAGCTATTCTGTGAAAGTTTTGTCTCTGCTAAAGAACTTACTTGTCAGAGCTGAGCATTTTGAACAGCACTTTATGCATGAGCGATTGTTTAGTGCGCAGCTTCTGCCAGCCCTGTTGGCCGGGAGTGAGACCGGTTTCCTGATTTTCTAGAGCCGCTTTGTATTGTTTGTCCACCGTCTGCATTATGTCCTTGACAAGCGCGTCCATTTTGGCCTGAATCACGTTCAGACACATGCTCACCACCGCCAGACCGGTCAGTACGAAGAGCAGACAGCACACTGCGATCTCCATGCGACTCGGGGTCACGTCTCCGAGTCCTGAAATCGACCGTCAATCTGATTCTGGTACGGCAATCATAAGGGATTTAGGGGACGCAAGTCCGATTTTTCCACGCAAATTTAGATCGGCTCATTTTAGGGGATCGAAAACCCTCCGAGTTTTCAGGTACAGATAATTTAGCTGCTAGAACACATTCACAAATCAGATAAAATTATCTGTTATCTGAACTCCCTAAAACCCCTAAAATTCGAATCTAACGTAGACTTTGAAAGCTTACAGGTTTTTTAAACATTTTTAGGTAAAAAAACAGAGTTTTTCAATCATTATTTATCAAGAAATCGGGTCTATGGTTCTTAGTGATAGATTTTGTACAGCCGTTTTATACATGTAGGCACTTTTAGCAACTATATACAGTATATAGATTAAAAATGTCCACCCATTTTTCGAACTTTACCGGTTCGCTCTCGGCTAGTTCTTGATTGATTTGGCTCACATATTCAGCAAAAATTAACGACACAACCGGCTATTAAAAATTGTGCATTGGTGCGAAAATTCCAGCTCATGCTGGCTTTATTACCTGAAAACTAAGAATCAGGGTAGTCCACGCAAATTAACTTTTTGCGGCAATTCAAAGAGTATGGGTCTGAAACTTGAAACAGGAATGGTTGGTATTGCCATTCATTAATACAAATACACTGACTGGGCAGCGCTCTAGCTCAAAGGGCACTAAAACTGGGGAATGAAAAACATGGCAAAATGTGGGTTTTCTTCGCAAAACCGGCAAAGTGACGATTCCAATTATTTTCCATTTTCAAAGAAAAACCACTGTGCAGAAGATTTCTGTGCTCTGGAACAGAGTTTAAATATCAGGTTCATTTATTTGTCGGTCGAACTTTCTGCTGCAATCTGTGTTGATTAACAACAAATTCAGCGCTTTGATTCCAGAAGGTAAAATATTTCTTACATAACTATTCGGGACCCCATACCTCCGGATGCCTTTTTATCATACGTATGGTTAAACTTGTTTAAATTTCGCACTATACATACGGTACGTAGCGCGGTATCTGGAGATTGTCCCCCATCGAAAAACGCAATCATATGTACAGTAGGTAGTAAGTTAGAAATGTGAGACGCTTACCTACAGTAGTGAGGGATATGAAGAAGTAGTAAAAGGAGACGAAGAAGGTCCAATCCTCCCAAACGCAGTAGAGAGCAGCGCACAAACAAATGTAGCAAACTGCGATGACGAGCGCAAATGTGAGTGGCACTGTTTCCATGTTGAGATAGTCGTGTTCGTCCGTTAAATTCTTTATAACTGTTGGCATGCAGCACCTGACTCCAATTTTGCGATTTCTACACACTCTCTGCCTGAGTCGCGCCAGTTTGTTCCAACAGAAACAGGTGAGACGAAAGAGCAAATTTCCAAAGTCGTTTAGAATTGTAATTACAAGTGGAATTCCGATTAGAGCATAAAACATCGTCAAAATGCGCCCTGCCGCCGTTACGCATACAATGCGCCCATAACCTAAAGGTAAAAATTTGTACCTACGTTTGCATGTGTACATACAGTATATACCAGCGCGAAACTAGAACTGTGAAGGAAGCGCCATTTGTTCAGAATGAAAAGAAAATGCGAACAATAATAGTAGTTCGGACAACAGTTGCCCAGCAAAAGGAAAGGACTAACCGACAGTTGTATAGATAGAAGAAGCGTAGAAAACTCCTCCCACGAACGTCCAATTTCGGTCGGGCAATTTCGGTTTTTCAAGTGAATACGTTTGATCACGACACCAGTTTATAGCTGTTAAGCGTGTACTGTTTTGCCGCAGACTCACAGAACCTTTGGTTTGAGCCTCCTTTAATTAAGGTCGATTAATTAATTGTGAGTACCGCAGCGTTCACCTTAACCATCTCATCGAGCGGCGTCTGTTGCTGAATTGCTTTCAAAAACTTATCTCTTTCCAACTGGAATTTGCGATTCATTTCGCGCTTCTCGTTCGGGCCCTCCAACGCCATAAAGATCAGTGCTCCGAGTAGAGTGTAGACAATGAGCAGAACTATCAGCAGCACATGTTTTACGCCAAATTTGCTGTAGGTGTCAATTACAAAATACATATTGGGAGGGGCAGCCGTATATTACAACCAGTGGACCTGGACAACCCGGCTTAATCGGTTGCTACGCACTTCAATCCATAAATAACGGTTTCATTTCAGTCCACGCCATTAGCTTTTTATTCGTTGAAGTAGCGATGACAATCGTGCGCATTCATTAGACAGATGGGTTCGATTTTCAATTTTAAAAACCCTCCTCTCTGTAATGAGCTTCTAAACAAAACCAAGAAACCTCGAAAACACCGTGCAGTTGCAGTATTTATCTTTTTTTATTGTTCCAAAGTTTGGTCTTTGGTTGAACAAGTTCAGGTGGACAGACACCAACGTAAGCACAATTCACCTTCGGAATCCATGAAATTACTGTGAGCATTATCAGACGCAATTCATGGCGGTTAGAGACACTTAAGAAGAGAGTTCAACGATATCTGATTCGCAAATAGCAAGTCGTTCGTAAGTACATACAAACAAGACAAGGTTAAATTATTTTCACAAGTCAGAAGAATCGATGCTGTACTGCACTGTATGTACAAACAAAGCCGTAACAAACACAGGAGTGCACAAGACAAAACAGCGGAAGCAACCTCAGCAATTAACATTTTTTTGGTTCAGCCAAGCTAATAAGCACAAAGCTCCAAAGAAAGTACTACGGTACAAGATGAGAATTTAAGCGGCCCGGAATAGGGTTATTTGGTAAAATAACTTCAAGGTAGCCAATATCTCAGTAGGGAGCGTAGAAGTAGGGCATGTGCCAAGCTGCTTGGGCGTTCTGAACTCGTCGATGACGTTTCGTGCTCGGTTTCTTCATGTGAGGCGACGGTTCTATGTGCAGCTGCTTAAATGCTTGCATGTAGGCCTTGTCGCTGGGGTACAATCCAACGTTGTCCATTGATTCGAATCCGTTGATCTTCATCGGCATATTTTCCATGCCTTGTAGCGATGGATAATGCATCGGTATGGCGCCGCATTGCGTCAGCAGAGCTGAAGGTAAAGTAGTGTCTTGACTGCCATAAGCAGCGGTGCAAAGTTCTTTTGGTAAAAAGGAGAAGATTGACTGCGGAAAATCAAATATAAAAAAGAAGAAAATAGGAGGAGGGGACTTAGTTTGACCGAACTCTTACTTTATTTAGTGTTTTTATTTATTTACTAGCATGATTCAAAATTAATGGACAAGGACACTACATCAAGGCCTCTCTGAAAAGTAGACCTTCTTATTTAGACCTCTCAGTCAGGAGTGTCAGTGGGGAGCTGGAGCAGAGGAGAGAAGAGAGAAGCTTACCGAGCAGACCAGCAAGAGTGGTGAGTAATCTAATAATCATCGTGGAGGAGTGGGTCGTACACAAAAACCACAACAACAACGGTTGTTACAAAGAGTCGGTCGCGAGTGGGGGTTTCGATAATGAGCAGTGTTTAGTCGGCGGTCTGAAAATAACTGCCCGTCCGTCCCACTGGTCCAGATTTGGAACCAACACTGACACTGACTGGCCCCATCTCCGACCTCCCATAAATACCATTCGTCTGCGCGTAACAATCGCGCCAGTGAAATCGTTGGTTCCGTTCTTCCGACAACACGTTTCGCTACGTTCATTTGTAAAGTGATGACACGCGTGGCAGATGGGCTCGGCGATAATCGAGAAGGGCAGCCCCGAATGCCCACTTGTTTTATTGCTTTAGCCCAATATTCTGACAAACGACCTTTTTTCCAAAGGCATTGGGCCCGTTCGGGACACCGACCCAACACGCTGTTTACACCCAAGTCGACACTTTTATGACTCCCTCTAATCTTTTATCTGCGTTCCGTTGATCGAACACGCACCGTTTTGCAGTTTTTCCTATAATTTGAATGCCAACCGTTGTTTTGAGGTTTTACAGTGAAACGTTTTCCTGTAAAACATGATTCGGTTTGACTTGCGCATTGCAGTACTTTGGCGATAACACTTGATTTCTCTTGAAACGCCTGTCTTGACTGCGTGCGTCCTGATTTCCTGCTGAGGAATCTTGACCTTGCCTGCTCAGTTTGGGCCATCAGTAAATATGTGTACATCAAAGTTTTTGCAAGTTGTTTCGGTATCTTTAAATCATAACTGGCAATAGGACGGGCGCGCAGAAAAAGTGTACACAGACGGAAGAGGAGCATAGCCTTGCGGCCACGGATTTAATGGGTCGCAGTTTGATTGAATATCTTTAATTTGCGACGCATTCCGAAAAACGAACCTCCTACCGATAATGCCGGTCGATCCAAATTAAGATGAATTTGGGGCCGCCAACAAGAGGATTGAAGAAAGTTTCCGATCCGTCTGCCGGCGATGGCGAATCTCATTTTAATTGCCTGTCACTACGCATTAGATTAACTCTCTGCAGACTCCGGATGAAAAAACGGACGTCGCACGCGTTCGACTTTCCTGACAAGACTGACGGGTCGGGCCGTTTGTTTGGTCGACAAAAAAGCGCAAGACTTTTATGGTCCAATAATTTCATGTTTTGTCCAAACGTTTGCCTTCCGAAAGGTGTCGTTCCGCTGTTCAAGGCTGTCCTTCAACACCGAATCTGCCAAGTAGAAACACATTAGATACGACAGGAAACGTTCGCACAAAACCATTTTACGGCACCGGTACAGTCCGGTCTCGTTAGTGTTGGCGCTTTGGCAACAACAACATTAATTCTCTATATCATAGAAGAACCAGGTCGAACAGGCAAATAGGAAACGTCAGACACTCTGGGCAGAGGACCGGCACCGCCCATAAACTGCAGCGAATGAGCAGAAATGACCGCAGGAGACCGCGGCACTGTCTCCACTGGTGTGATAGGCTTCGACCTGCTCTGAGGGCTGGAGTCAGAGTTGTTGATGCGCAGCGACGTCACACTTCGGCGACGCACTGTGCTCCAAGCGCCAACCGTTTCGCTGAACGGCGTCACTGTGTGCTGCGAGATACCCAGCAGCTGACTGATCTGTTTACGCAGGTGCCTACAAACGGGTTTGAAACTCTAAAAAACAGTGTAACTACAGTTAAAAACTGTAACTCTTTCACAGTATATGAGCATCCAGACGTAGTACCTGTGAAATCTGAGATAGGCCGTGATCCTAGCCCCCACAGCCAGCACCACACTGCAGTTGGCAGCGATGGAAACGTGTTGAATGCCATTGGCCGGATCCGCAAACAGCCAAAACAGAAACACCGCTGAGGTGATTAGATAGACGGTCACAGTCAACTGGAGCAAACGTTTGTGGTTTCGTCTGCTTACGATGCGAGTGCAGCCTCTCAGAAATTCTCTTCGCTGAAACCGTCGCTCGCTTTATGTACGTACGTAGTAAATAGTATACTGTACGTATACAAAGTTAGAAAAAAAACATACAAGCAGTTTGTTCCAGGACGCTAAGAGAAGGAGAAAGCCGGTGGTAGAAGCAATAAGCAGAATAGAAATCCAACTGTACACAAAGGTCGTGGCACCTCGCGAATCTCCGTAGTAAAACGAGTGTACGTCGGGCAAATATACGATTGAAAACGCGGAGAACATCCACTGAACGATCCATGATATCCCATACACATAACTTACAACTATCCACATCTACAGTATGCATGTCACTTTTCACTTTTTGTAAAGCTTTGTATGCTGTAAAGAAAAATTAATATTACTCGGGTGGACCTTCCTGAGATCAGAAGAACTTGACTGGAGGGAGTCAAACAGTAAATGGCAAATCTATTTATAACCATGCAAAGAGTCAAAAACAGCTGCATCGAAAGGCCGCACCCTATTCCAACCGCTCCAATGATGCGTCTAAAGCTAAAACAAATGGTACTGTATTCTGTTTCGCAATTTTTTTCGCGTACAATGGCCTCATTTCGCCAGCCCGGCCAGCAGCCGCCCAAACAGACGCTATAAACTGCACTGTTAAAACAAGGAAATCGGCCCAGCACATATGCAACACCACCTGAAAGTTGGTTACGTTGTACAGTACTGATTGTTTTGGACTCTTAGGAAGAAATGGTATAACAAACCCACCAGATTAAAAGCTTTCTGAGAAGGAATACGTGGTAGTGCCAAAAAGAAGGGTACTAGTGCAACCATTAGCAAAACAGTAACAACTAGAACCGGTAAAAAGATTATTCTACGGTCGAAGGAAGTAGAATCTGTTGTATTGTTGTACATGTCTGTAGAGGCAAATGGGAAAGGCTCTGATCGGTTCCATGCTTACACAACAGACAGCTGAAAATTTCACGAAACCCGTCATACCACAAGCATGCAATCAGTGTGTTCGACTATTGTTAGATGCCATCTAAATCGTAATCACAATGCACGAACGCACGTTCTACATAAGGCAAGCGTTCAAGCTTGATCTGAAGCGGCTCTGAAATGTCGTGCGCTTCTTTCAGAGTTATATCTGGTCGCAGAACCACATGCAACTCCACCAGGTACTTGTTGCCGAAATGATAGACAAAGACGGTGTCGAGACACCTGATGCGCGAATCGTGGTTGATCGACACACGAATGATGCGGTTTATGAACTCAGGAGGCGCCGTTTTACCGCTGAGAATGGGGATTTGATCAGCGGCCATGTAAAACCAACTGCCAGCTATGTAGCTGCTGAAATAAACAACATTTAGTAAGAAAAGGGTTCGGTGCGCTTGCCCGACCTGACTAAAATCGCGCCAATGGGATCGGCGTAGATCCAGACTCGATCACCAATCAACGCTCCTGCCAGACCGACCATATTAGTGATCATGTCATTTCGTTGATCCATAAACAAAACACGACTGCTGCTCGTCTTCTGACGGTAGCAGAAAATGGCCAGCACAAATTTAATGGCTGTACCGGCACACAAGATTACCAGAGTGCTTATGTCGACCGTTACGTCCAACTGAAAACTATAGTCACCTAGGGTATCGCCTCGATGGAGCCTTAGGTTAAGCCGCACTTTATATGTACAGACAGTGTTTCTCAAAACAACTACAACATTCAAACGCTTGCTGCTCTGTTCTGTTGGACCGATTCACTTCGGTAAGGGCAAATTGTTCATGTAATAGTGCCATTTTACATGTGCAAAGCGGAGCCCTTGATTCCAACCAAAAACCAAGACACATTGCAAAACGTAAAATGGTATTAATGATCAATTTGAGCCCCCTGAAGTGAATCGGTGCAGCAGAACGACAGCAGTAAGCATTTGTAATGTTGTATTTATTTTGGGAAACCCTGTAGTACGCATCACTTGCCTCAATCGAGGCGATTCGATCGGAGAAATGTCTAGTAGCTAAGTATTACCGATTTGTCGATTATCGATTGGACAGCTTGTATTATCATGATAATGTTGGCCACGCCCATAATGATTGACACGACGATAACAGCCACCGGTTCCAGTCTGCTTCTGCCTCTTGGATACTCGTACGGATCGCGTCTCTCGATCGCTCTTACAGTAAGCCAGATGACGAAGCCGGACGTAATGTCCACTGCCGAGTCGATTACCGTACTCACAACCGACAAGGAGTGAGAAAGATAGGCAGCTACGATTTTGGCCGCCAACAGAATCACATTGCAGACCATAGTGACCGAGGCTAGAATGCCGTCCATCCGACGCTTTCTCTGGTCGTCAGAGGACTCTTGGTCAGGACGCAGACTTTCTTCCACGTCATCACGCAGCAGTTCTGAATCTTCTTTGTAGAAGCCCACTAGTTGCCGCTGCTTCTTGTAAAATTTGCGCAGTCTGCGGTCTTTCAGCCGGAAAGGCATTTTGGAAAGTTTTGGAAGTTCTTCCTCTGCCACATCCTGAACTGTTTCTTCGAGTTCATCGGTTGTGGTTCGTTTTTTCGGCAGCAACGGCTTTCTTTCCTCATCAGACATGACCTATTTTGGTGCAGACTGGCAGCTATGCAGAGAGATTGTCTCTCTAATAGCATCGTGTTTGTTTTGCGATTGCTGATAAGAGTTTAAACTTTTTATTATTTCGCATCGAGTGGTATGAGCACCTAAGATATAAGAAAAAGTATTGCACAAGAACGCTGAGAATCACAGACAGGTAGGCTCTTCTAACAATGCTACACGGACTAGCTACAACTAAAACTAATGCCACAATATAACTAGAATAAATAGATAGAGGGAGCAACGAATGACAGCGATTCTACCTACTGGCACATAGCTCTTAATCTAGGACTCTATTAATCGCATGCACAAGCGGCTAGACTGCTGAATGCACTGCATTCCTACATTTTTAACGACTGTTGCTGTTAAACCGACGGTGAACGTAAAAAACTGCAGCTCGAATCAAGCCACCGTAGGCTGAACAAAACAAATCAGTCGTTTAAGAAACTACGATAGACGCAATCTACAACTAAAAATCATCAGCAGAACTAAGTGAACTAACAGGAGGAGGCCACCATCTCCTCATCAGCATTATCTGAAGGGAGAGACTTGTGCTCTCTTTTGCGCATGCACAGCATAGTAGCTAGAGTGAGGGCTGCGATGACAAAAACGGCGCCAACAGACAGTACGATGGCGAATCCAGTGGGACTAAAGCAAAACCCGTGAGATTTGTGTCTGCCTGTTCCAGACGCCCTGGACCGGTTCCGGCTTGCCAGGGAACCAAGCTGCAACTGCCGCCGCAGTGACAGAGGGATGTCTACAACCGGATAATGAATGAAAACCAATCAAAAACAGTCCCTTTAGATAGTACCATCCACGCTGAGATCGACATCTCCCACCAGTAGCGGGTGAGGCAAGCTGATGTCCTGCACAGCTTCATTCCAACCGGCCTGACGTTTGATTCGCTCGGCTTTTCGCTTGAAACGAGAGCTGCACACTGGTCTCTAAATCTCGTAAATAGCATTGATTTCTAGGACGAGTGTCTGTCTGGTATACCGCGCATTGCCCGCCTGGCTCCTTAACTGTGATCCTGATTTGGCAGTTGAAATAGAGACTGGGTCTGTCTGCGTATTTGAAAGCATGAGCTTCTTGTCCTGCCATCAGATCTGTGGGATACTCAAGATTCGGAAGCAAAAATTTGTCCTAAATACAGGTTTGAAGCAAGAGTTGCTGGACGCACAATCTGCTCACCAAAGCACATCCATCATCGTCAAGAAGCTGGATTTTGTCTCCTGTGCCATCGTCCACAAAACAACCATAAACCACCATGCAGAAAGTGTCAACTGAACTCGTAAACTAGAGCAAAGCCAACTGAGAATACGCACCTGTGTCAGTGTCACACGTCCATTTGTGATAGACTTGCTGACCAATGAAGACAAAACGGATCGGATCACCACTCGGACCGCCATCAAGGATTTCATATCGACAGACTGGCATCGGTACCGCCAACGTTTGTAATACTGTTGTAAGCATGCTGAAAAGCGCATACAGTAAGATTTCATCTCTTCATGCTGCTTAACTTAAGTCACCACTGTACCTGACTTCTAAATCTTGACTGACAGTTTTGTCTGCTTCCATGTAGAAACACTGCACACGAATAACTCGATCAACTTTTGTTATAAAATTTTTGTGGAAGCTGATCACCACAACTGTTGATACATAAACTCCACGTGGGTTGATCTGCAACCGTTTGTGAATAATAGCATAGGGTGTCCCAAAAATGATAACATTTCTTTTAGGTTCCCTTTTCGCAAACTTTCATTTTTAAAGATAGAGTCAACCGCGGCCTGATGAATCAGATTTTAAAACATAAAAATCCAATTTTGGCACATAAGTTCCAAATTTCAGCTTATTTGGTCAACATTTATGGAAACGGCAGCAAAAAGAAAAGTTATCATTTTTGGGACACAAACATATCACTAACCGATCGCTCCCTTTTGACACCACATTCATTGAAGCTGACTTCTATGCTGGCTCTTGGATTGCGAGAATCACCATCAACTCTGCAAACTTCATCACTGAAGTGGTTCTTTATGTAAACACTGCCATCTAGTGGATTTCTGGTGTTGAAATTGACAGTGACAGAATTCGAGCCACATACAATTTCTGGATCACCTTCTATTCCATTGTCAACACGAGGGTGCCGTGGATCATCCTGAAAATACTAGTGTCAGTTATTTTTTCTTTTCTTTGAGGTAGTATTACTGGTCTATGCTCGTGTGGCCTTTCTGGTGTTGGCCTTGTTGGTCTAGGCCTGGCAGGTGTTGGCCTTGTTGGTCTAGGTCTGGCAGGTGTTGGCCTTGTTGGTCTAGGCCTGGCAGGTGTTGGCCTTGTTGGTCTAGGTCTGACAGGCGTTGGCCTTGTGGGTCTAGGCCTGGCAGGCGTTGGCCTTGTGGGTCTAGGCCTGGCAGGTGTTGGCCTTGTTGGTCTAGGTCTGGCAGGCGTTGGCCTTGTGGGTCTAGGCCGGGCAGGCGTTGGCCTTGTTGGTCTAGGCCTGGCAGGCGTTGGCCTTGTTGGTCTAGGTCTGGCAGGCGTTGGCCTTGTGGGTCTAGGCCTGGCAGGTGTTGGCCTTGTTGGTCTAGGCCTGGCAGGCGTTGGCCTTGTTGGTCTAGGCCTGGCAGGTGTTGGCCTTGTTGGTCTAGGTCTGGCAGGCGTTGGCCTTGTTGGTCTAGGCCTGGCAGGCGTTGGCCTTGTTGGTCTAGGCCTGGCAGGCGTTGGCCTTGTTGGTCTAGGCCTGGCAGGCGTTGGCCTTGTTGGTCTAGGCCTGGCAGGTGTTGGCCTTGTTGGTCTAGGCCTGGCAGGCGTTGGCCTTGTTGGTCTAGGCCTGGCAGGCGTTGGCCTTGTTGGCCTAGGCCTGGCAGGCGTTGGTCTTGTTGGTCTAGGCCTGGCAGGCGTTGGTCTTGTTGGTCTAGGCCTGGCAGGCGTTGGTCTTGTTGGTCTAGGCCTGGCAGGCGTTGGTCTTGTTGGTCTAGGCCTAGCAGGCGTTGGTCTTGTAATCCCAGGTCTTGCAGGAGTAGGTCTGGTAGGCTGTGGCCTGGCAGGTGTAGGTCTGGTAGGCCCAGGTCTGGGAGGAGTGGGTCTTGTAAATCCAGGTCTTGCAGGTGTAGGTCTGGTGGCCCCAGGCCTGGCAGGTGTGGGCCTTGTAAACCCAGGTCTGGCAGGAGTAGGTCTGGTAGGCCGTGGCCTAGCAGGTGTAGGTCTTGTAAACTCAGGTCTGGCTGGAGTAGGTCTAGTAGGCTGTGGCCTGGCAGGTGTAGGTCTTGTAACCTCAGGTCTTGCAGGTGTAGCTCTGGTGGGCCCAGGCCTGGCAGGTGTGGGTCTTGTAAACCCAGGTCTGGCAGGTGTGGGTCTTGTAAACCCAGGTCTTGCAGGCGTAGGTCTGGTGGGCCTAGGCCTGGCAGGTGTGGGTCTTGTAAACCCAGGTCTGGCTGGAGTAGGTCTGGTAGTCCCAGGCCTGGCAGGTGTAGGTCTGGTAGTCCCAGGCCTGGCAGGTGTAGGTCTGGTGGGCCTAGGCCTGGCAGGTGTGGGTCTTGTAAACCCAGGTCTGGCTGGAGTAGGTCTGGTCGGCTGTGGCCTGGCAGGTGTAGGTCTTGTAAACCCAGGTCTTACAGGTGTAGGTCTGGTGGGCCCAGGCCTGGCAGGTGTGGGTCTTGTAAACCCAGGCCTGGCAGGTGTAGGTCTGGTAGTCCCAGGCCTGGCAGGTGTAGGTCTGGTAGTCCCAGGCCTGGCAGGTGTAGGTCTGGTAGGCCCAGGCCTGGCAGGTGTGGGTCTTGTAAACCCAGGTCTGGCAGGAGTAGGTCTGGTAGGCTGTGGCCTGGCAGGTGTGGGTCTTGTAAACTCAGGTCTTGCCGGTGTAGGTCTGGTAGGCTGTGGCCTGGCAGGTGTAGGTCTGGTAGGCTGTGGCCTGGCAGGTGTAGGTCTTGTAATTCCAGGTCTTGCAGGTGTAGGCCTTGTAAAGCCAGGCCTGGCAGGTGTGGGTCTTGTAAACCCAGGTCTTGCAGGTGTAGGTCTGGTGGGCCCAGGCCTGGCAGGTGTGGGTCTTGTAAACCCAGGTGTGGCAGGTGTAGGTCTGGTAGTCCCAGGCCTGGCAGGTGTAGGTCTGGTAGTCCCAGGCCTGGCAGGTGTAGGTCTGGTGGGCCTAGGCCTGGCAGGTGTGGGTCTTGTAAACCCAGGTCTGGCAGGAGTAGGCCTGGTAGGCCCCGGCCTGACTGGTGTTGGTCTTGTAAAGCCAGGCCTTGCAGGGGTAGGTCTTGTAGGTCCTGGTCTTGGAGGTGTTGGCGGTGTGGGTCTTGGGCGCCCTGGAGTGGGCCTTGCGGTTTGTGGTCTACCTGGTATTCCTGGTGACAATCCACCAAAAGAAAGTGACCCTTCACTGAAACTACCACCTGAATGCAATTCACAGAGCAAACATTCCACCGATTCTCGATCAGTGAAAACTGTTCGGGATGGTGTGCCACGACCAGATGTTCTTCCTCCAGCTGTACCGCCTACTGGAATTCTGGTTCCACCAGATGGGCGATGTCTTGGCTCCACTTGTGCTGAGGAGGGTTGTGTTCCTGCAGTGCCAGTTCCTGGTCTAGTTCTGGATCCACCAGGTATACGTCTAGTTGATGGAATGGGGGTTCCAAGTCCAGTCGCAGGTCTGCGTACAGGTGACCCTCCCGTTGGTCTGCTTGGTCTTCTTCCCGCACCTGGTGACACAGGCTTTGGAGTTCCAGTTCTCGTACCACTCAAGACATTGCGCCCAGTACTAGGTCGTGGAGTCAACAATGGTCTAACAGGAGATGAAGTAACAACACCTCTTGGTGGCAAAGGTCCCACAGGTCTTCTCGGTTTTTGAGTAGCAGAGCCAGATGGCTTAGTTCTTTCAGCAGGTCTTTGTCTGCCAGCACTATCCGAGGAACCTCCTCTCCGGCCCGGTGGCAGTGTTCGTTTTGGTGGTGACGTAGGCCCAAAGAAAAGTTCAAGTTCCACTTTACCACCATCACCACCTGTTCTCTGGGCAGTTACGCTAATGTCCAACAATGTTAAAACCTGCAACAAAAGCATGAAAATAGGAAATAATAACAGCTGGCTTGGCTCTACTCAAATTCCAGGAAAACATAAACATAAACCAGATATAAAAAGAGCTTACCAAACAAAACAGCAAAAGAATAACATAAATCTTGGACATAATAATAATATCCAAGTGGAGCGGTTTGACCGCCGGGCGCGCGCTTTCGCTCTCCAACCGTTCACTGGATGGCGAATATCATTCTAAGTTGGCCACTAGAAGGTCGTCGGTGACCGATTTGGGTTTTAAACGTGTGCAGCTGGCCGCGAAAGTGGTCGTAATTCGGCCGCGGGGCGAATCAGATGTAGAACAAAAGGCGTGTAAACACGTGTTAAGGTGATTATAGAGCAAGGGCCAGCGCCGGTTTCTTGACTGTCGAATTGACCTCAGTCGGTGCCGGTCTGAACTTGAAAGTGAAAAGAGTTCCGGTCTGGAAAGTTGGACGCAGAGTCCCGATTTATTGCTGCCATTAAGTAACACACATTAACTCCTCCGATACAACACATTACATCTAGCAGTCAGTTTTGCGTGTACACAAAGTGTTACAATTTGCGAACGGTCGCCAAACCTCCAGAAACAGATCAACGCATCATTTCGCCGGCACGCGGCCGTCCTAGAAGCGACGCCTGCAGTCTCATCAGCTTCGCTTGTTCGTCTTGCATGCGAGTGTCGTGGGCTTGCTGAGCCGCCTGCGACAGAAACGCCAATGCGCCCTTCGTACATTTGTTGGCGTAATGTCCTTTCTCGCCGCACTGAAACGCCAGATCATTCAGGTAAGCCGACTACGTTTTAAGCAAAACGTTAGAGTCTTTACTGACCGTAGTACAATAAGGAGGAGGCACCAACCGACCGACCTCCCTAACTACATGAGCCTTGGCTTAAAGCCCTTAAGCTAAAGTTAGGCGCAGGCTCAATTAGGGTTAAGCTTAGAAAATTTTCAGGGTTGGGGCAGACATGGGCTAGCATTTCGGCTGAAGGGGTGTAGAACATACACGTAACAGGTCATCCGCCGATGGGAAGGGAGGTCTGGCGCCGGCTGGGTAGCAATTTTAGTGTCTGAAATTTAAGAGTCAGTCTCTGAACCGATCGAGTCTTGGCCCTTTGCCCTATTCAGACCCAAAATTGAAAGTTGGGTGTAGAGGGCTGAAAGTTGGAACACTAAAACATATTGACAAGTTATCAATGACCTGCAAAGAATTTCCAGATTCGACGCTCCACGCTCGAGATATGGCCTTCTAAAAATCGGCCCGCTTAACTATGGGACCAAAATTTCGATATCGAATTTCTGACTTGCTGATCGGAATTCAGACCAAACAAACGGGGCTTTTGCGTAACTTTTTGAGTAGTTTAAGAATTTTTTACTAAATTTCATTTTTGGAAAAAAAATTTTTTTTCGTTCCCCTATCGGGGGGCATAACTCGTCTGGAACCCCCCCTAGACCGTTCTTTTTATTTCAGATTATTGTAGCGCTATATCTTAGCTACACGCCGGTGTAAAACATTACCGGCTACCGGACGGCAAACACTGAAATATTTGCGTTTGCCACATTTTGCATGTTTCACTGGGGTACATAAATTTCCAACTCAAAGTTCTAGCTTACTAATTGGACTTGAATTCTAAAAATTGATGTCTAAGCTGTACTTTTTGAGTAGTTTAAGAATCTTTCATTGAATTTCATTTTTGGAAAAAAATTTTTTTTCGCCCCCCCCCTATCGGGGGGCATAACTCGTCTGGAACCCCCCTAGACCGTTCTTTTTATTTCAGATTATTGTAGCGCTATATCTTAGCTACACGCCGGTGTAAAACATTACGGGCTGCCGGACGGCAAACACTGAAATATCTGCGTTCAAAGATTAAAAATGCCACATTTTACAAATTTTTGGGCACAGTGAAACATGCAAAATGTGGCATTTTTAATTTTTGAACGCAGATATTTCAGTGTTTGCCGTCCGGCAGCCCGTAATGTTTTACACCGGCGTGTAGCTAAGATATAGCGCTACAATAATCTGAAATAAAAAGAACGGTCTAGGGGGGGTTCCAGACGAGTTATGCCCCCCGATAGGGGAACGAAAAAAAATTTTTTTTCCAAAAATGAAATTTAGTAAAAAATTCTTAAACTACTCAAAAAGTACAGCTTAGACATCAATTTTTAGAATTCAAGTCCAATTAGTAAGCTAGAACTTTGAGTTGGAAATTTATGTACCCCAGTGAAACATGCAGAATGTGGCATTTTTAATTTTTGAACGCAAATATTTCAGTGTTTGCCGTCCGGTAGCCGGTAATGTTTTACACCGGCGTGTAGCTAAGATATAGCGCTACAATAATCTGAAATAAAAAGAACGGTCTAGGGAGGTTCCAGATGAGTTATGCCCCCCGATAGGGGGGGGGGCGAAAAAAATTTTTTTCCAAAAATGAAATTCAATGAAAGTTTCTCAAACTACTCAAAAAGTACAGCTTAGACATCAATTTTTAGCATTCAACTCCAATTGGTAAGCTGGAACATGGAGTTGAAAATTTTTGGGCACAGTGAAACATGCAAAATGTGGCATTTTTAATTTTTGAACGCAAATATTTCAGTGTTTGCCGTCCGGTAGCCGGTAATGTTTTACACCGGCGTGTAGCTAAGATATAGCGCTACAATAATCTGAAATAAAAAGAACGGTCTAGGGGGGGTGCCAGACGAGTTATGCCCCCCGATATGGGAGCGAAAAAAAATTTTTTTTCCAAAAATGAAATTTAGTAAAAGATTCTTAAACTACTCAAAAAGTTACGCAAAAACCCCGTTTGTTAGGTCTGAATTCCGATCAGCAAGTCAGAAATTCGATTTCGAAATTTTGGTCCCATAGTTAAGCGGACCGATTTTTAGAAGGCCATATCTCGAGCGTGGAGCGTCGAATCTGGAAATTCTTTGCGGTGGTTACATAACCTATCAAGACGTATTAGTCCTCCAACTTTGAGCCCTCCACGCCAAAGTTTCATTTTTGGGTCTGAATACTGAAACTCGATCGGTTCAGAGACTGGCTCTTAAATACTAAAAAATCGGAAGGGGGTCTGGCCCCAGTTTTCTGAATGATTTGTTTGTGTTTGGACGAATAAACTAACTAACAAACAAACAAACAAACTAACTAACTAACTAACTAACTCGGATGGGGCGCAGGCAGGCGCCCCGGACCCCCTGTTACATGTATGGACTCAGACATGGGCAAAGGGGGGGGGGCTGAGGGGGGTTGGCCCCCCTCAGGCTCTGACCTACCCCCCTCAGCCGGCCGCTACCCCCCTCAGGAATTTTTTGGAAGAATTTTGTATAGAAAATTATGATAAAAATATGCCTGGATTAGGTGTAAATGAGCTCAGAATAGCTTATTTTAGCTTATTTTAATGAAAAATAAGCAACAAAACCTTGATTTTAGCCAAAAATCGGACTTTTTGGCTTACCACCCCCTCCCCCCCCACTCAGGCGCTCCCACCCCCCCTCACCCCCCCCTCAGGAATTGAAAATTCTACCCCCCCTCAGCCGAAATGCTAGCCCATGTCTGTATGGACTGATGAGTTGGTAAGCCTAAAAGTCCGATTTTTGGCTAAAATCAAGGTTTTTCCGCGCATTTTTCGTTAAATAAGCTATTCTGATCTGGTATACACCTAATTTAACTTTATTTTTATCATAACCATGCACACAAAATTCTTCCAAAAATTTCCTGAGCGGGCTAGCGGCAGTCGGACTGCTGAAGGGTAGGTTAGAACCGGAACACGTCTGGTCGGGGATCGTACCTTATAGCAAGTGACTTCTTGTATGGGTTTCTTGTCACCATGATTGGTGTTGAGTCGAGCCTGATTTATCAGGGGACGGTCGGCATCAGTGCCAGTTGGCAGATGCGGACACTGTGTGGCTTTGTGACCTCGCTCGTGACAGTTGTGACACACGATGCCCATATTAAAGGGAAATTTGCGTTGCGCTCCCGGCTCCGACACCGGAACGTCGAACGAAGGATGGCTGAATTTGCATTTCGGTCCGTCCGAACAGAAGCCACACAGATACGACGGACACATCACTCGGCGACGGTGACGCGATTTGCAGTGCGGACCTGAATAGGCAATTGGCTTAGATGACTGGGAAAGCAAGCAGCTAAGAAAGACTGACCGTGTCTGCAAAACCCTCTGTCATACCAAGGACAATCTTTAATTTTGCTCTCCGGGTCTATGTGTCTGAACGGACACTCCTTGTTGCTGCACGCATCTGCAACAAAATACGTACACTACCAGACATGGGCTAGCATTTCGGCTGAGGCGGGGGTAGAATTTTCACATCCTGAGGGGGGGTAGGAGCGAAGCCGGACAATTAGGCGACGCCGATTAGGCGATGCCGATTTGGCGATGGTACTATTAGGCGACAAAAAAATTAACAGGCAACCAATACCATTTAGGCGGCCCTAGTACTAATGGGATACAATACATAGTGTTGCTACTCAAGTGTACATGTTATGCAAATTCCTGCTCGCAGAGGCGTAGGTATTTGAACTGTCAAACAGACAATTACCATTATCAGTCTTTTGGTCGCCTACTCATGCCGTCGCGGCAGTTTTAGTGAGTGAGCATGGCAGTAAGAAACTGGCACATGATGGTTATATGTACGTTTTTGATGTAAGAAGCAGAAGTGATCCAGATGTTAAATTCTGGCGATGTCATCGAAAAAACAAGCCTGCCTGTCGATGCCGATTGTGGACCGCCATCGCTCAAGATGAGAACGGTGTGTTTGTCGAACAGGTCAGAACTCTTTCCCCACCGTTGTTATTTCAAGTAATAATGTGGGCTTGGGCTGCTTAGGTCTTGCAAGTGAGAGGGGCGCATAATCATGATAGTGAAGGTGCACGTGTAGAAACGGTTCGAGCAAAAATAATTAAGCGACGCGCAGAAACAACAGTGGAACGAGCAAGTTTACGTGATCATGGCTAAGCATCTGAATGGTGTGCACCCGTGTATTTACGTTTTGCTGCCGAACAAGACTCGCAGAACGTATGATCGGATGTGGGAAATGGTGCTTGAAATAGCACGCAACATCAACCCTCACAGCGTTTCCGTCGATTTTGAAATTGCAGCGTTCCAGGCAATACAGGTAGAGAATAAAAAATTGCTTTTATGTTTTAGACATTTTATACCATTTAGGTGGCCCTTCCTAATGCTCAGATTGCCGGCTGTTTGTACCATTTCGTTAAAAACATGCGTAAAAAGCTGGCTCAGTTGCATCTGCTGAATCGGTACAACACAGACCCCGATTTCGCTCTGCGTTCAAGAATGGTGCCGGCTCTGGCATTTGTCCCCATCCCACATCTAGAAGCTGCCGTTCGAGCCCTTGATGACCACTTCGAGAACGACTATCCCATGCTTCAAGCAGTTCTGGATTGGTTTGAAGACCACTACATGGGTCGGCCGAATCGTCATGGCAATGGTCGTCGGCCACCGATTTTTCCGGTTGCAATGTGGAGCGTTCACCAGCGCACGTTGGCCGCAGACGATCGTACTAACAACTTTGCCGAGGCCGCTCACAGAGTTCTACAGCGTGAGTTCGACGCGGCTCATCCATCCATTTGGCGCTTCATCAATGTTCTGCGAAAAGTACAGAAATCCCGTGACGTCTATTACGAACGCCTAGTTGCCGGTCACGAACCACCGTGCAAACGACGCAAGTACAGACAGGCTGATGAACGCATTTTGCGGTTGGTGCAAGGCTTTCAACCGGGAAACGAGTTGGAGTTTATTCGCGGTATAGCGCACAATGTTGAAATGAATCCTTGAAATTATATTCAGCTTTTGTTGATATTTTTAAGATTTAAATCGATATTTTGTACACTGATATTGTTGTGCTTTATTGATAACGTACGTTGACGTACGGACCTGTATAAAAAATTTCCTGTCGCCTAATAGTACCGTCGCCTAATAGTACCGCAAAATAGCCTAATCGGCATCGCCTAATAGTAGCGTACCGGGGTAGGAGCGCCTGAGGAGGGTTGAGGGGTGGTAAGCCAAAAAGTCCTATTTTTGGCTAAAATCAAGGTTTTTGGCTTATTTTTCATTAAAATAAGTTAAAATAAGCTATTCTGAGCTCATTTACACCCAATCCAGGCACATTTTAATCATAATTTTCTATACAAAATTCTTCCAAAAAATTCCTGAGGGGGGTAGCGGCCGGCTGAGGGGGGTAGGTCAGAGCCTGAGGAGGGTAACCCCCCTCAGCCCCCTTTTTGCCCATGTCTGTACACTACTAAACCATTGAGTGGCTTATTATGTCTGACAACCTCATTTTAGCTGCCCTCTTTAGGCGGACGATATCAAAAAATTAGTTAGAAATAAAATTAGCATTTCGTGCTTAAGCAATGATACTGCTAGAATCTATAACCGACGGTTTCCTTAAACAGATGACATGCACAGACGCAAAAAGATTGTATAGTAATAACTAACTGTATTTGGAGAAAAAGTAGCACTCCGGCATTTTGGCCAGGTCGTATTCGTGAAGAAACTCGCATTGGTCCCCTTTCTTGCAGAGTCCACGCAACCAATGCTTGCAGACCACTGACTTCTCTCCTGTTATGTGACGGAACGGACACTGAGAACCCTTGTCACACTGGCCTGACGCGTAGAACACGCACACCGCCGAACCCGACTCTAAACAACCACACTCAACTTTGGCACAAACAACTAACTACCCACAGATACTGGGCTAAATTACAGGTAACCTTTCTACGCTCCTCTCACCTGCAAAAGTCATACAGGTCCACTCTGATTTTTTTCGATTAGCCCAAAAAATGCTAGAAGCTGTTGAAACAGTTCTTAGAAACAGTAAATTGGTAAACAAAAAGAAAAGAGGTTGAATTGAAGGTAGATTTTTGAATCAAGGTTTTTGGGTTATTTTTCGTTAAAATAGGTTCAAATAAGCTATTCTGATCTCATTTACACCTATTCCAGGCATACTTTTATAAAACTTTCTATACAAAATTCTTCCAAAAAATTCCTGAGGAGGGTAGCGGCTGGCTGAGGTGGGAAGGAAGGGGTAGGTCTGATCCTAAGGGTGTCAACTCACCTCAGTCCCCTTTGCCCATGTCCGGATCCATCCAGCATAATTTGATTGCAAAAATAATTTGTCGTTCTTATCGATTACACTGTACAATATTCACTTATCCCTATTTCAAGGGCAGGACGGACAGCCAGATTTCCATTCGTAGTTGCCCTGGTTCTAGGTGCAAATTTTCAGCGGAAAATTCAAGTACTGGCGGGAAATTTGAATTTTTGGTGATAATTTTGATTAAAAACTCCGATTTTCGGCAAAAATTAATTTTTGAGAAAAAATCTTAATTTCCAGAGAAAACAGATCAAGAACTAGTTTTCGAACAAAAATTTTGTTTACAAAATGAAATTTTAGAGATAAAATTTCGGTTCATTCAGTGCGTAGTTTCTTGGATCAAGAGTGCGTATGCCAAAATTGATTTCTGTGGCTCGAAAACGCAGCAGGCAGCTTCCTGACAACTTCTGGAAGCATCTAGTGGTTTTATTTTTGTTCCCGCTGAGACCCTCCATGCTCCCATAAGTTGAAGGGTGGAAATTTTCTGCCGTGACAAGTAACAGACTTTATGGTGGCGGAAAGGTCTCCGCGAAGCCGAACCGCGTACGATTTACCGGACACGATGATTCCCCTCCGCGAACATTTTATGTTGCAGCGCATTCATGGCTGGGCGGAACCGGCTAGCATACATTGGCCCGGGCCTGGGCTTACCTCCCTCGACCCGCCCTGACCCTGACGGACAGAACAATTTACCGCTTTTTTAAGGCATAATCGGCGTTTTTAGCACCACCCCTGAGACGACCTCCGGGCCCCTCCGGATTTTTTCGGCCCTTGTATGCATACGACAGTAAAGGGTAGGGGTGGCTCGCTGGCCGGCCAGCATGGGCCGCCGTAATTATGCGCCGCTATTGTTATGTTAATCGAGCCCGCCGGCTAAGGCCTTCTATTCTATTGATCGGCGGCCGCTACAAACGTATTCCTTCTGAGGCTACAGGCTACTAAGCTTCCGGTTCTCGTTCTCCAGGCAGTGATATTTCCGGCGACATTACAAGCGAGGTATGCTCTCATTGTTGTCCTATCTGGCGGTGGTTATGTGTGATGGCTTCAGCTTCTGAGCGTAAACAGTGTCCGCACTGTGAGAAGAACTTTGCCTGGAAACGAGGACTGAACAATCATTTAGTGAGAGCGCATCCAGACAAAGAGAGAAACAATGATCACTGGAAGGTTACATGTGGAGAATGCGGTAAGATAACCAGTACTGTACGTAGTTTAGTATGCGAGATTGTAATGGGTACAGTGTAGTGGAATAGCTTAAAATACAGACAAAGTGGCTGTGTTTAGAAGAAAAACTGGCCAGCAGACGTCTGTTATGTGAGCACCTGATCGCTAAACATGAGATCGCTGTTAGCCCTTTCTCGAACAAGAAATTTGACGGCTACACAGCTTTCAAAGAGTGGCAAAAGACTGTAGCTACAGATGGTAAATATTGCAAATAGAATACGTGTCTTATACTCTACACCGAACAATTATAGGAGGGTTCAGCTGGCGCGCGTTATACGGATCGAAATCGTCGAAGGAACAAGGCTTTCAGTGTCATCGTAGCGGGTACAAAGCAATCAAGGGACCTGAGGAACGTGAACGCGCCAAAAAATATGATGGAACGATCAAAGTTGGCTACACCTGCTCTGCTCACCTTAATGTCGCTGTAGCTGAGGACGGAAGGTTAGCTGTAATTGATAGCTTGAATGCTTTATCACTATTCTGGGCAGTTTAGTGTAACTGTGTCTGGCTGTCTCCAACACTACAAACACGACATAAATGCCAGAAGCTTGCGCATAAATCCTGAAACGAAGGAGAGTGTAGGACGGCTTGTAGCTGATGGCCGATCGCCGGCATACATTGTAGAAAAGTTGCGGGGTATTACTAAACGGTTTCTTTGATATTCTAAGACACCTGTAAGGCGGAGATGGTAGGAGCGGCCCAAGAAAGAATGCAGCAGCTAGTTCCCTCTCGCTGTACAGTCTGCCTCAATGACAATGATGAAGGAGAGGACACTGAAATCGACTGGATTCAGTGCAGTGAGTGCGATGGCTGGCAGCATAGCCTGTGTGCGAGTTCAACTGCTAACAAAGAAATCTACAAATGCGAACACTGCACGGCTGCGGTCAAACCCAGACAGAAACTTCAAAAAACAGCTAATTAGTTGCTTCCGTCACATAAACGCCAGCGCGCAATAGTAACAATGTTGTTAGTTCTTATAATAGTGCGGTTCTGTGTTCTTATATTCTACGGGTGTTGAAAAAGCAATGTTATTCTGTGTTTTTATATTCTTTGGGTGAGATAGCAATGTTGTTATTCTATGTGTTCTAATATTCTCTGAGTGCTGACTCAAAGTGAAAATTACCTTGTTAAAATGGCGTTCTCTTCATTCTTTCATGCAGCAAGCATAATTACCGGTCAGGCAGGCCGGCCACCGATCAATAGAAGGCTCCAGCATAACCTTGTTAAACGCGTTCTCCTCATTCTTTCATGCAGCAAGTATAATTACTGACCGGCCGATCAATAGAAGGCTCAGCCGGCCGGCCCGATTAACATAACAATAGCGGCGCATAATTACGGCTTGCCGGCCAGCGAGCCACCCCTACCCTTTACTGTCGTATCTTGTATGCCAGCGAGTGGAGCGTTCTTGGTGTTCGTATTTAGTTAGGTATTAGCCTATTATTATTTATGATAGACTAAATTAAATAAACCCACTGTCCATTCCATGGAAGGGGAGGTGTTGTGCCCCAAGCTGAGATTCCAACGCTGCTTCAACATCGAAAACCAGATGATCAATATTAGCCACCAAATCCTGCATGCACGTCATCTCGAACAATGTAGCAGAGTTACTCTTGTCTTTCTCCTCAGACCAAATAAATTCCTTGTTTTGTCGCTTCCTTTGAATTGATTTAAAAATCGGCCCAAAACACAATCCTTTTTGTTTCTCTCTGTTTAAAAAAGATAGGTATCTGCTTCGTTCTTCTATTTCACTTATAATATTATTTTCGACTTTACATGGATCGCCCTCCTGTAACTTTTCGATTTCATCAAAAACGAAGCTGGGGGCTTGCTTGATGAAAAAGTGAAGAAATATGGCGCGTGTACACAAATCGCCTCCTCAAAAAACTGAAACGGTACAGACGTGCGATACGGGTAATATCGAATCGGCGCAAAGGTAATCGGCGCAAAGCGCAAAGCGCAAAGCGCAAATTTACGGTACCAGCGCTAATGCGGGAAAACTTTACATGTGCGTTCAGTACCCCAATTTACATTGGAGGAAGCCCATTCCCCCACCCGCCAACCACCCTGACTTTATTAAAGCCTTGGTTTTAGCTTAGGCCTAGGTTCAATCTTAGCTTTTCAGGTTAAAAAATGGCTATTTCGTGGGTGGAGGAATGGACCGGGAATCATTTACATTAAAGCCTTGAACTGGTTAGTAGTCTAACTTAGCTTCTTGTTTGAAAGGTAACGCAAACGTAAAAAAGTACTGCTGGGCTGGGAAAGTACTGACTTAATATTATTATAATAATTATAATCTCACCAGCAATCTGAGAGCACAGAAACTGTTGCTGCTGCGGCGAACCACATTTCTTATTTACGAATCTAGAGAGTTATTTATTCTGTGTATTCTGTACGTTACGTTGTTCCTTACACGGGACCGGACGCTTTTAGACACGCCAGGCTTACCGCTTGAGAATCAGGGAAATCAAACATCGCTAGCAAACGAGTTGCATACTTTAACTTCAAAAACAATTTCCAAGGCGTATTCACAGTACATCGTTTGCTGTTCTGTTTTATTGGTCGTATAGTCTAGTCAGTAATAGCGATCCGCGCACCTGTCACTCCGAGTTCTCTCTTGGCTACGAATACGAATACCAAAATCAGCTGTGAAATTTGCAAACCATTTTTCATACGGCTCTGCCCTATTAATCCGGGCAATTTAGGACCGCCCGAATTTGCCATGATTAGACCGGGAACCGAGATTGTTAACTTTTACCAACTTATGAAAACCACACTTACGTTGTTGCCGCAGTAGCTTTGTTAGCCGTGCTAGTCACCGTCCCAGCACAATTATGATCGACGTCGACTTCGTCTTCAACGAACGGTACCGTTTCGTTCATCTTTATTTCCTTTACAAATGTTAAAAAGCCGTTCCTCTAAGGACGGAAATGGGTGGAGCTAATGTATCTGAAGTTATTCTCGGCCTATACCCCACGCTGATGTGGGCAACGAAACTTATGGATTCCAGAGTGGTATTAAACTTGAAATATTAACTTGAGTAATTAACAACAATCAATAGTAATTATTAAAATAATTAACGCATTAACTTGAGTCCTTGAAGGTTAAATACCGTGCATATTGCGAATGGGAAATGGTCCTGAGACAATCATCATTTATGCAACGACAAATTAAGAAAAGAGGGACAATACAATTTAAATTTCGCGGGCTACAGTATCTTAGATGTTCACGCAACCACTGAAAAATTTGCGCCACTTTGCGCTTTGCGCCGATTAACTTTGCGCCGATTCGATATTACCGCGATACGCTGTAGTACAGGTGCGTCGTTGGTATCTCCCGATCAAAGTCGCCCATTGTTTAGGCGGTCTGTACCAAAGTGGTCCAAGTGCAATTTTAGATCGTTTCCAATTCTGCAATGCTATGAAGTGAAACAGAGTCTTTTGTATGCACATACACATGACCTGACGTCGGAAACCGAAGAATGGGATTAACCTATGAGAGCAGAACCAGTTTTAATGTGCAACGCGTGTTGGTTTCACAACGGTAACTCTTGCTGTTTGCTTGTATCCGTCGGGGACAGGCCACGAGTCGTGAACAACTCTATCCGCAAAAAACGTTTTATTACTAAGCAAAGACCCACATGGCTGGAGGTCAGTTAAGACTGTTTGATCTGCCTGTGACGAAGGCGGTTCCAACCAAGCCTCTACTCAAACTCAAACGCCTCAAAACCGTGTGCAATATCTCCATTTAGGGTCTAAATTAGTGCGAAACCGCATTTTATTCAAGAACATACTATGCATTACCAAGAAAGACCGTCTAGGCGTTATTGTATTCTCTATTTACCGGTCAAAAGCACATTTCAATAAAGAAAAACAGGTATCAAATCACAGAACATCATAACAGCTCTCAACCTGTAACGGACACGAAAACTAGAAGCTAAATATATGCATTTTTACTACAGACACGATTCAAGAATCAAGCGTAAAGCACGAATATAAAGAGTGAGGTGACACTTGTACTACAGAAATATCCGCAGTCGCTAAACAGCACAGATATTCACACAAATGTGCCAACACACGGTGAACACATGGAGAACACAAAATAGACAAACACAAACGTCGAGCTTTTCTGTTCCTCTGTACTGTATCGGTTCTCCCCAAAAAGAACTGTGGTGATTCCGAAAGGGTTTATACAGCAAAAGAAGATTGCCGAACTGAGACAGACAGACAGACAGACAGACAGTAAGTGCCACACCGGGATAGGGTTTGAATGTTGAAATGAACGGACAGACCGACCCAATACAGCAAGCAACCGGTTATAAAAGAAAAGAAACGTTGCTGAATTTAGAGTGCATTCCCCGATCAGGTGGAGAGCGCGCTGCCTTACTACGGTGGAAATCGGACACTGTTGGTATTGAGCGCAGTTAACATCTGATAACGCCTATAGCATAACATAAAACAACAAACACTGAAAAACACGTTTACTGCCAGTACATCTAACGAGTCAGTCACAATTTTCAGAAATAACAGGAATTTTTGCTGTTCCGACGATTTTTACTGTTTCGTAAGACCTCTGGCGATCGGTAAATAAATCTAACGGGCCGGGTAAATTTTGTTCGATTTCTAGTAAATTGATCCGTCCGGGTAAATATTGGGTAAATATTGATCCGGAGATACACAGGACACACCTGTAGTACACATTGGTACACCAAGTTTTTCAGGTTTTCCAATGTTACAAATCGCCTCCTCGAAAGTAGGAAAGTTACACCATCCATAAGAGAAAGGAGATAAGCAGTACTAAGGGCAAATCAAGAAAATTAGCGCAACAGCCCATGCTGGAAACGATTGCTTGTCGCAAAATTGTTTTATTCAATAAGTTGAATTATAAAAAAGAAACTTGCAAGAAAATTGAAAATGCAGTATCAAAACAGACTAAAATTGCACATACATACTGATACGTACTGTGTCACAAGAGAAATTCCAAACGGTTGGTGCTATCTTGTGCGCAAAAAGATAGGTAGTCACAAAGCTGCCTCCAGTGCAACATATCAGCCTACAAGTGAAGTTCACGAAACAAATATGTGCATGTATAGTGCATGTAATTCTTACTGCTGTTGGAATAGGTACTTGTGCTGCTAAAATGCGAGAATCAGATGAGGTGCACGCAGCAAAAGCACGGACGAAAACTCGGCAATTATAGCCATTCTTCTGTTGCGGCACTTTTGGAAAGACATGAGTCCATTGTGATGGCGGGATCTCATACCGCTCTTCAGCTAATTGCATCGGTCGCCTAAACGAACGGAAAACGCGAACAGTAGCAACCAGAAAACGTACTCAACGTTCTCCAGACCGTCCGATCCGTTTCCATTAAAGGAGTCATACTAAGTTAGCGTTTCCGAGTATCAATCAAGCCGAATTGTCGGCGTTACCGAAATGCAAATTTTTTTGCATCCAGTGATGTTGGTTGTTCTTGTGCATGTTTTCCTAACTTCCAGATTGTTGGGAAGCATTTTCCATTTTTAAGATTTTCTATTTTCAAACTTTCAAACTTCTTAGGGAGGCGATTTCTCCCCGCCCGAAGAAACATAGAGAAGAAAGAACATGGAATCGGACCCCGAACCCCAGCGCCGTACTAACAACAGCGGTTGTTGGGCTCCACCCCGCCCTCGACCGTAGTTTAGATCTGGAAACGTTGACAGGCACATACATATCTATGGTGTCGTCATCCAAGATTTGCAGATAAAAACTACGGACCCTAGGCGCGGTCAAAATCACCGAACTATTTTACCGTACCGCGCTGGGGTATCAAATCCACTGGGGTCTGGGTGTCTGCCCCCTACCCGACTTAGGCCACACCCGCGGATGGGACCCCACCGAGACGATTTTTCTGGCAATTAATTTTTGAGAAAAATTTTTCGATTTTTTTCAATTTCATGCACAAAAATTGCAAAAATCGTCTCTAAAACAGCACTTTTTAGCTGTATTTCAGCCCAAATTAGCGATCTTTGACGATTTTTAGCCGACAATTTGCGATTTTTGAGCGTTTTTTAGTGCCCAACCCCCACGCAAAATTTGATGGGTTCAGACCCCTTTGTCGGCGCCAGACCTCCAACCCTCCTCCCCTTTCGGCGGATGACCTGCTACATGTATGTTTAGAGTAAACATACCCAAAAGCCCATATTTGAAAACTATAATGTGCATACTCCAGTACCTGCTGGATTTTAGTCAGCCTTGTTCTCAGACTTAGGTCTAAGCTATGACATAGGTTTGAGTTTAGACTTGGTGTCAAGCTTATGCTTAGGCTTAGCCAATTAATCAGCACGGCCAGATTTGTTACATACAGCCAGCCGTCTCACCACCAGCACAAGAACCAAGTGAGGTTTGTGACAAACCGACTGCTCTCGGGTCGGGTGGTAAAGGTTGTAAAAGAAAATTTGCATTTGAAAGACGCAATCTATTGTTGCACAGTTTGTGAAATCAGAAGCCGAAATTGTTTGTGAAAGAGATACATGTTTCAGTGACTTACATGGCATGCAGAGTGATGTTTAATATCACTGATAAGCACAATGCTGTCACAGCTCTCGTCACTTGCGGCCAACAGGGACAGAGCCGCATGACTGATATGGCGTCATTCTGTGTAATAGAGCAACATCATCAAAAAAGTGTCGTATATAAAGGGCTAGACAGTCAAGTTGAGTCTAAACCTTGTCATCCTTTCTAACGACATTATGCTGTTGTCAAACGGAGGCCAATTGATGGGCTCATACAGCTCAATAGTCGCCTCGGACGATCTGGCCAGAAGGATAATGGTGCTAAAGAAGAAGGCTGAAAAAGACAGCGCCAGCCTGAGTGCTCCGACCACGAGGAAGAAATCAAAGGCCAAAAAGTGGGTGCAAAGACGGCTGGGTGAGCTGAGAAGTTCGGAATGTCCAGACGACAGCGACACGTCGTCTATTATTAGCTCTACTTCCACCTGCTACAGCTGTGAATCTGACTTCGAACGACGTCTGGTACGCGACGGATCTGAAGTGGAACTTTGCACTAGTCGATCTGACAGTCAATCTGACTTGGCAGCCGATGCCCCCCAGCACTACACGAAAAGGAAAGATACTAAGAAATATGTGCGATTTGCCTAAAACTGTATTCGTAATTTCTGTCACAGCTTTTTTGTGATAATTGTGTGACCAAATGAATGAATTTTTATTGCCCAGACACTCAAGGACACGGACAAGCATAATATTCGTAGCATAACAAGGTGAAAGAAAAAGTCAAATGGCTAGTTAAGAACTCAGCCCTATCGGTTAATGTGAAAGATCGATGTGACTGACTGCCTTGCCTGTTGAAAATTATTTTTGACAGAGCGTGTAACTTTATCTGGCAGGCTGTTCCAAACAAGTACTTTTACTTACCGGTAAAAATTTTTCTTAATTTTACTTACTGAATACCGAGTTTCAATTTTGAATTACTCAATTAGAAAAAAATTCGGTAAACTCGGTACTCGGTAATTTACTGAGTTGTTTACTGAGTAAAAGCTTCTGCAATAGGCAGCTCGTCGCATGTGTGTAGTAAATAATATAGTTTTTCTTTCATTTATCTATCTGCTCGCAACAAAAAACACTTAGTAGTTTTGCAATTTTTTTGCGATTTTTCACGGCTTGTACGTATAACCCCAACTTTATTTGCGCGGTAGAATTGCTATAATCAAATGCAAAGACTCGGTATTTAGGTCAGGAATAAGAATTATATCTACTACTATTAGCAATATTTTGATTGATATTTTTTCATCAGTTTGAACTGTGGGGAAATGATGAAAATTTGAACAAATCTTCACTTACCAATTTTTGCAGGCTTTTCATCTAAAGCTGGATACCAGAGTCTCTGGTCTGGTCACTACTATGTATTGTGTGAACATTCTAAGGCGTTCCAGCCATGCTAACTATTAAAATAAATAATGTGAAATGGCGCAAAACACGATTAAAAGTTTCAGCAGTTAAAAGCTATATCAGGAAAGATTTTCAGATCAATTTTAACATACTTCTGAATGTTGAAGGTTTTACCGAGTTTACTGAATTGTTTACTGAGTACTTACCGGGTTTTCTTTGAAAAAGCCAGTACTTACTCGTACTTACCGAATTTCAAAAAATCTGGATTTACTTACTGAATACTTACCGAGTTTTAGAAATTTGAGCTAGGCACAACACTGGTTCCAAAGAGTATTCTGCAATTTTCTGTCGTTCTTGTATACTGCACTGCTAACCGAAATGCCGTCGAAGAGCTGCGTACATATGTGTTGCCGCACTGCTTTACGTAGGTACAGTAATTTAAAGAGTCAGTCTCTGATTCGACCGAGTCTTGCCCCTTTATCCCTATTGTTGAAAATCGAACTTTAGCTACTGTTATTTTACTAATGGATTTTTATTTTACTATTTACTAAATTTACTATAAATTCAGCTCATCAATTTAATTTTTATTTTTGTTTTACTACCAAGGAGCTCGATTTTACTAATTTTTGTTTTACTTACTAATAATTTCACTAATTTTACTACTATTTTACTAGTCATGAATGATGTGGACTTGAGAAACGGGAACGAATTGGAGAACTGGATGCTTGTGGAAAAAATGACAGACAACGAATGGCATTACTCCCGTGTGACGAGCATAGAACTGGGTGGGAGACACTGGAAATGTAGGGTGTGGACATATGGAATGGTGTGTGCTTGGTGGGCTCGTGGTCGTGGGCACTTGAGAAGGCTGGGGAAGGTGACGGTCGTGGTGTTGGTAGAGCTTGGATGGCTTGAGGAACGATGGAGAGGTGGGCGTACCCAACACAACACAACAAAAAGAACAGGTCTCGGCACCAAATGAAGAGCGTTTACTGGTTGGAAGAAACAAAACAATGATTATACAGACTAGACGAATCGTTATATACACATATCATTCACTATTTCAACGTAACTGCTGAGTTGAGAGATTACACTTGTCAGTCAGTCTAATCAGGTACATCAAACTTGTTTGGAGCGGGAAATTTGTCCCGTTAGATTCAAGATAGGCACGCAAAGACGGCGTAGCCAGTATCGTAAATTGTAATTCGAAAGCGGTCATTCGAACACTATTCTCTCCTGAGAAAATGTTTATGATTGTTTTTGTGGCAGTTTTTGTCGTTGTCTGGGTGCTACATGAAATCTTCATCAAACCGAAGGGCGCACCTCCCGGTCCGCGGCCCGTGCCCATTCTTGGAAATGTTCTAAGCCTGCCGTCAATCGCTGATTTGATGTTTTCTGAGCTGACCAGACAATACGGACCGGTTTTCTCTGTTTGGGTGGTCAAGAACCATTTTGTCTATATTACTGATTTTGAATTGATTAAAGACGCGCTTGTGAGACAAGGTTTGCTAGGTTTCTATCCTTTCCATTTCTTGCATTAGACCGATTTACAGGAGACATTTTTGCGGAAAGACCTTACGGTTTTTTCTACGATTACATGTTTGGCACTGGTAATCTAAGGGGACTTGTGCAAACGACGGGACCAAGGTGGAAAGAGCAGAGAAGATTTTTTATGCACACTCTAAAGGAATTTGGCATGGCTAGGCGTCTGATGGAGGACAGGATAGGCACTGAAGTGCAGCCAACCTTTATATATAATTGACACTATTTAACAGTTTTAAGGTATTTCGCCTGACAGCCCATCTTGACGGCCTAATAGAGCAAGCCAAAGGAAAAACAGTAATTAATCTAACGCAGAAGTTGGACATTTGTGTGGGCAGTGTAATCGGAAAACTACTGTTCGGTCGTCCAATTGAATACGACGATGAAGAATTTTTGAAAATTCGGGCTTTTGTTAGCAAGCTCTCTGACACTTCACCCTTGCTTATTTTCGTCGATTCCTATCCGTGGCTTCGACATATACCGTTATTCGGACACTTCGGATTCGACGAGTTTGAGCAGCTGGATAAAGAAATACGTCAATATCTGGAGAGAGAAATTAGCAACCACCGACAGAGTTTGTGTCCTGAACAAGAGCCATCAGATTATTTGTATGCATTCCTGAAAGAACAGCACCAAAGAAGACAAGCTGGCAATGAGTCAACATTCACGTACTATTTAGGTTTATGAATGGATAGCTAGTATTTGAATTACTGTACACTTTTGTAGAGACGACCAATTATTCGCAGTATCGCACGACTTTCTGACCGGTGGAATCGAAACCACCAGTTCAACGCTGAGTTGGTTCTTTCTGTATTTGCTGCACCACCCGAAAATACACGACAGCATACGAGACCAAGTGGACAGAAATTTGTCGCTCTACGATCGTGCATCCATGTCCCACAAAAAGCACATGCCATATTTGGTGGCTGCTATTCATGAGGTTCAACGTTTGGGCAGTGTTATCCCCGTAGGCGCGGCAAGACAAACTAACAAAGACTGCTGCTTGGGTAATCTGTTTTCCTTTTTTAAAAGCAATTCCGTTTTGGGTTTCTGCATCCATCACAACTTGTTTCAGGCTCTCATTTCTTGAAAGCGGGCACTGTAACTTTACCGGTGTTTTCGGCTGTGCATCAAGATGCTCGATATTTCCCGGAACCGAAGAGCTTCAAACCAGAGCGCTTCTTAGAAGCAGACGGCAGATCAATCAAGAAGTACGACCAACTTGTGTCGTTCGGTCTAGGAGGTCGGCAATGCGCAGGGGAGGCCTTAGCAGATATGGAGCTATTCATCATTCTCAGTACGCTACTGAGACGGTATAAAATTACTGTAGCTGAAGACCACCCGTTGCCTTCTGTTCAACCGGCTTACGACACCATTACTAGAGCTGCTCAACAGTATATGGTAGCGATTGAAAAGCGGTTGTAATTTTTTTCTATTGTTTTGCTGCGTATGTTTTACTGTAGTTTCTACTGTATGTAATACACATAGGTACATTTGCGCAGCGAAATTATGGGTACTATGGTTTTTAGGTTTGGTTGATTTTGTCGTTTCTGGAACTGTACTGGTATGCGTATATCATAGAAAATACAAGAGATTTTATAGCTGTCCAGTAGCTAGATGATGTTTGCATAATGTGATGTGCATTTCAGAGTCCATTGACTATTGATGTGATGTCCATTGACTACGGTAATCGTATCGTGATGTTAGTTGTAGCCTTGTAAATGATATGAAATAGGTTTGGCCAGCAATGCAAAGGATAGCTAAAAAAGAAACATGCAGACAGAGAGCTTTCCGACATGAATGACTACGATTGCCAACATAAATTGAGAGAAGTGGAAGGGAACTGAGTCTGTGACAGCGAGATCACTACTTGCGCAGATTAGTGTCTCAAGTGTAGAGTGAGAGTCTCTTGGCCAATTTTTTGTTTAAAGAGGGCCACCGTCCTGGGGCTTGGACGAAGATTGTTATATTATGCTTAATCGATAGCAAATTATCATATCTA